>JAODJX010000059.1:95691-108018 GCA_026776945.1 Isichthys henryi | reverse complement strand
GAGCAGTTGTCTAAGCATTTCACTGCATATCGTACGGTGTATGACTGTGTATGTGACAAATAAAAATTTGAATTTGATTTGTAAAACTCTGCTGTCAATCCATCAGTACGAGGTGATTTGTTATATGTCAAGAGATTAATTGCCTCTACAACTTAAGTGAAATTGGCCTATCACAGAAAATCCTATCACTTAATTCCTTAAACTCTATTGGTTTAAAAATTTATACTATTTTGTCATACACCGTTGAAGTCATAGTACTAAATTCCATTGATTAGCCAAATGTACCTAAATTTATCTAAATCTAACGAAACAAATCAGGAATGTGGTGTTAGAGATGGACTTTTATTTCAATTAGAAATAGGACAACAAGGGGACTGCAGGATGGGAGCAAGAGGGCAACAAAGGGACTGCAGGATGGCAGCAGGAGGGCAACAAGGGGACTGCAGGGTGGGAGCAGCAGGGCAACGAGGGGACTGCAGGGTGGGAGCAGGAGGGCAACGAGGGGACTGCAGGATGGCAGCAGGAGGGCAACGAGGGGACTGCAGGGTGGCAGCAGCAGGGCAACGAGGGGACTGCAGGGTGGCAGCAGGAGGGCAACGAGGGGACTGCAGGGTGGCAGCAGGAGGGCAACGAGGGGACTGCAGTGTGGGAGCAGGAAGAACCACAAGAGAAGAGGATGACAAGTTGATGAAGTACCTCCAAGAATAAGTATGTATAACTATCCTGAATGGAAAGTTCTAGATGAAAGCAGGGCTGCCCAAGGCCTCCCTCTTCTGTGTATTTATCTGTTCAGTAAGGCTTTATCCTTAAAATCCTGAAAGAGCTCCAAGTTAATAGTCAATATATTGCTTGTCTCAGGTCTATGTGATTTTTTTGTGTTCATGTTTTGTTTGAACAGTAAACTCGAACAAAAGTTTCTGCATTACTTTTTTCTCCCTAAAATGCCAATTTTTGGTACCTCCAATCCATTCCAGAAAATGAATACTCGCCCAATAAAATTCCCGTAGTTTCTCAGCCTTTCACACAGTGTAATTTTCCGATATAATGGTTATGAAAACTAAGATTACAGGGTGTGCATTTAGAATCGGAGAACACGACTGAATGAAATTGCTGAATAGGCCAATACTTAGCTGATGAACTGTGGAGAGAAAACAGAAGTTGACCTTAATTGCACCTACTGTTTTACTTTGGTCACCTTATATGCTGTGAAGGAGAAGGTTTTTATCTCATCCTTTCAGCAAAACACAGGTATATCTACTTAGACCTTTCTACTTAGAAGACAGGAAGGAGAATCGTAAGACTACAAGACATGAGGTGGTATGGGAGCTAAAAGCCACATGTTGAATCAGAAGGTCAATATATACAACAAAAACCTTAAAACTTAAAACTAAAAAATATACCAACGAGGGGTTCTCACGAGAAAAATGAAATGTTCACTTAGTTATCGCTGCTTTTGCAAATGCTCCTGATAAAAACCCAAACATGAGACCTACATGCAAAGACCAAGCTAGAATGAGGAAATCCAGCTGGTTTTGAGGAAGTAACACGTATGTGCTGTCTCATGATAAGTGGTTCAACTATCACTTTGGTTTTAACAGTAAGCTTTCTGTTTTGCAGGCTTGATGCCTCATTGGCGTAAATGTTTCCTGATACTCATTGTAAAATGAAATGTAAGATGAAAAAGTTAAAAAGTAGTATCACTTTCCATACAAGAGTTAGATGACAGTTGTGAAGCTCTGGCTGCCTGGGATGTAATAAAATGTGGAACACAAGACCGAGAACACAAAAGCAGACTGCAGAACAGATCTTTATTCCATATAATTATGCCAAATGGTTCACAGTTTACTTTGGGCCTAGCTGGTTTTACTTTCTGACCCGAAATGCTCTTCATTTGGACACTGCTATGGAGGAAAGTAACAGCTAACTAAATAAATGCAAACATATTCTTTACAGATGTTGGGCGCAGAAATATTCAAGTAAGATTCAGGTTCACATGAAATCACATGAAATATAATTTTAATGCCAATATATACACACAACGACCATTTCCATGTGAAACCGAAAAAGTGTGGCTATTTGAAAAAGTATTTGATAAAGTATTGTGCAAACACCACCATTGGCTCGATAAAAGGAACATCATTGAAGCAAAATATTTTCTGCCTCACTAAGCTGATAGACATGAATGTATTTCTCATCACCTTCTATGTAGTAGTTGATTAGATGGTTAGGGACCCATTCTTAATCCCACCAAGTCAAGCATGTTTTACCGAACCTTCTCAGTGATACGTGTTCTTGCACATTCTTGACAAAAAGATGATTGACACACATTCGCACATATAAACATTCAGAATAGTTCAACTACCATGGAAGATAATCTCACTTGTTTGCCAAAATTCCTTGTTGGTTTGGATGGTAGATGCTTGTTTTAACAAGATAAGATCTGCAGCCTCCATTTTCACCCTCGGTTGCTTTCTCTTGTGCAGCTCCATTTTTGAGGAAGATTTTCAGTTGTAGATTTTCATCCATATAATTTTTTTGTGAAGTGGCTTAGGCTGGCCTGTCCTCTCTGTCTAGCTGCCTTCAGATGTCACATGATCTACATTGCACTCAACCCCCATGGTTTCCCCTACAGGTGCTGGGCCCACAGGAGGGCGGACCCATGTTATTCCTTCAGGCTATGCCTGATCAGGCCCCATGGGTGGAGGCCCAGCCAGCAGGTGCTCGCCCTCGAGCTCCTGCCACAGCAGTGGTTCCAGAGCGAGGCTCCGGTCTCTCCAATCCAGGTGGGGAAACAGGGTCCTTCATACTGTAATACATGTTCCACAAAAAAAAAATATTTCAGGTGCCAAGGTTTTTTGAATGTATTTAGGGTATTTTGAGGGTGCTGAATTAAAAAATTCCATTACTTTTGCTGAATTGGTTCTAGTTTTTGAGATAATGGACATTGAATATAATGCATTCCCCCAATTCGACTTGTGTGTGATAACAAATGCAATAGCTTTTAGTAAGTATTTTGACTCTTTAACAGTGTCTTAGGTGATGAAATATCCCATATAATTATTTTGTATTTTAATTTGTAGGCCTACAGTGCTATTAAAGTGACTTTTTGAAGCCAGAATTCAACTGTGAATTTGCAGAGGAAAGAAGTCAGCTACAGTATAAGTTTGTCAGCCCAGTCTTGGTTTATACCCAAAAGGTTCTGTCTTAAGAAGTATATAAATACATGTAAAAATTATGACTTCATGAGCCTTGAAGAGCCTACATCAACAATCCTGGTGTATTCTGCTACATCTGTGGAGAGTACAAAAACAACAAAATGGGTAATTGCTTCAAGTACATTTGTAAATCATTGCCTGGACTGAGTATGGAAAAACTAAAAGCTTCATGAAAGATTCCAATTTATCGAAATGCATGAATGAGACTGAGGCTTCGGCCTGGAAGAGTTTTGTCTCTGTTGTGAAGAACTACTTGGGTAATCATAGAGCAGACAAGTATGAAGAATTGGTGCAGGGTATGCTTGCTAACTTCAGAAATTTGGTAGTTAGTGCATCATTACGCTCATATTATCTCCATAGCCATTTCAACAGATTTCCAGATAACCTTGGAGACTTCAGCGAGGAACAAGGCGAGAGGTTCCACCAGGATATGAAGGTGATGGAGGACAGATATCAAGGCAGAGGGGACATACACATGATGGCAGACTACTGTTGGAGTCTAAAACATGATTGTCCTGATGACACACATAAAAGGAAATTGCATAAACAGCGTTTTTTGAAGCGTTGACATAATTAATAACTAATTAATATTGTATTAATTAATCAAATCATGCATAACTTTTTCCTGTCACTGTTAGATATTTTTTATTTCTTTTTTGTATGATGTTAGATGTTTACTTACTAGTTGTAACTAAAATGAAAGTATTCTTGCAATTCTGAATGCTTTTCAAATGTATTGCATTAATTAAGTAATTAACTATTAAATATCTCAGAAACTAGAGCCAATCTGGCAAAACCGAAGTCATATTCTTAATCAGCACCATAAACTTCATATAAAACCATTCAGACATCGTTGGTATGCTGGTAAGTATGATGGCAATCCGGAACATTGTCGGTCATTCTTCATGCAGTACAGGCTCTGCATGAACGAACGCCCTGTCCACTTCCACGAGGATCCTGCAAAGGTACTCTTCCTCATCTCCCTGTTAACCGGTTGAGCCCGTGAATGGGCTACCATTCACTGGATATGGGACAGCTGGCTTCTCAACTCAGTGGTGGATGTTAAGTGTGCCTTCCAGAAGGTTTTTGATAACCCTGCCGTGCGAAGCAGCCTTGGACACTGCCTCTCCGAGCTCCGGCAGACCGTGAAAACCAGCGGCGACTTTTTCCTTGAATTCCGGATGATCGCGGCAGGTCTCCAATGGCCAGATGACTGCCTCAAGGTACTGTACTGCTCCCACTATTATAACATGTGCTCATGTCCCGAGGGGAGACACTACCATTGAACGAGTATGTGTGGCTGTAAATCAACCTGGATGCGAAGGTCCACGATTGCCGCCACCAACATTCCTGATGGAAACCCAGGCCTTGGCTGCCACCTTACACACAGAAAAATCTGAGTCAATGCAGCATGGTCGTGTCCCCCTCTTGTCAGAGAAACAGCTTCATCTCTGCCTCTTCTGTGAGCAGCCCCAGCACCTTCTCCAGGAAGGCCCAGTATGACCCTGATACCAGGCAGACCCTCTCAAGGTCGGTCTCTCTGTTTTTATAAATATAACTCAGGCCCAGATAGCATTGCCTGTCTTAATTACTGTTGGGGGAACCTTTTTCAAGGCCTTGCTGGACTCAGGAAGTAGGAAAATTAATTAGTCACTCCTTTGTAATTCGTTTAGGCTTCCCGCTGTAGACGTTACTGACTCCATTAAAATCACCCACCGCCCAAATGCAGTTGTTTGTAATACCGTCTACCTGTGATCCGGTCATATTGGGACACCCTTGGCTGCGTGAAGATAATCCACAGATCATCTGGCGATCAGGGGAGTTGTTATCTTGGTTATCATCGTGTTTGTCTCAGTGCCTTTCCTTGCACTGCAAAGTTTAATCTATAGAAAGCCCGGAGTCAGACGAGTGGACCGTGATCCTCGCGGAGTATCAGGACTACCTGGTTGTGTTCAGCAAGGCTGTGTTTCCCTCCTCACCTTGCGTGTGACCTCTTGGAGGAAGTTCCCCTTTTAAAGGGCCACTTGTTTTCCCTCTCAATCCCTGAAGACGAGGCTATGGAGGTCTACATAGTGGAGAGCCTGAAACAGCGTATCATTCACCTGTCCAGAGTAATCATTTCCCCGAATGACTATTTCTCAGGAGCTAGGATGTTTTACTGGTTATTTTCCAGTTTCTTGATTACATTTTCTTCTCAAGTAACAGTACATGCTTAGTTAAAAAAGATAAGTGTGGTTTATATATTCTTGGGGAAGAATCGCTTTGCTAAAAGGGGGAGGTGTAATGAGTGATGAGTTCCCAGGATGCTTTGTAAGGGTTCAGAGGTGGATGGGGGAATAAATGTGTAGCCTGCATGTTGGAAGCATAGCATTCTCTGCGTCTCATTTTTACATGACAATACAGGCATTACCTGCAAAACCACTTTGGTTAAACGATACAAATGATTAAGCTATATTTAAGTTCATAAATAGTAATAATAATAGATCCTTTATTGTTCCCGTGGAGAAATTGTTTTTTATGCTTCCCTCAACTTACTCTTTGTAGAGTAAGCTGTCCACATAGGGCAGCCACCTGTTGAGGCGCCCAGGGGGCTGGGGGTTAAGGGTCTTGCTCAAGGACCCGCAGATGTGCACCGACCTGATTACAGACACACAGGCTTAGCCAACTGAGCCACATGCTGCCCCCTATCAAGCAAAGTATCAAATCGTTGAGTCATAAGGAGGAGATAAATGCCATCCATCTACACTGGAAAATGTACCACTTTAGAAACTTTCAGAATGCATTGTAATGTTCAGTATGAGAATTAATAAAGGAATATAGCTTAATGTTGAATATAATACTTCATAAGCTCCAATTAAGCTCTCATTTATAATGTATTATAGATATCTCCATAATGCATTATAATGGTCGGTATAAGAATAAACTGTAAACTATAACTAGTTATAATGTGTCTTTCTGAGATGAAAAATTCAACTTTAATTAAAATGCACATTATTGAAATCAGAAATTCATCACTGAAGAAAACGGGGTTATGCCCTCTCATTTTGACAATAAGCAAAATGTGGAAAATGGACTATTTTATTTGCATTGTGAAAATAAGTGAAATTCATTTTATTTTGAAAATGAAAGCATGACGATAGCCTACTATGCTTATGTTTGGTCATTCTCATGAACGCAAGAATCGTTTGAGAAAAAACAAAATATCTTGATGTACACAGGATGGATAGAAGATACATAAATCTGCCATTTTAAGGAGAAAAAAGGAATTCACAAGCAAACGTTTGTTATAGGTTACTATTGAAAAAAAACAAAAGCACATGAAAATGCATAAACACCTGGGACAAGCAATGCATTGTCTATTAACTTGTAGCTCCTTCAATATTTTTAAGAAATTCACCCCCCCCCCCCCCAAAAAAAAAACAAACAACAAAAATACACTGGCTCTCACACACACACACACCTACAGTACTAATGAATTAAACTCTATTTGAAGGTGATTCTCTGTCTCCCGGTTGTGGCAATTCCCTTTTCTACTTATAATCAAATAAGCTTCTTAAATTTCTTGTAATTTCTTTTAGCACTTTCTCACTGTCAGTTTTAGTTTTGATGTCATGCTGAATGTGCATTAGAGTAAAGGTGTGTGAGGTGACTTGTCAGGTTTGATGTTAGACTGGTTACCGGGAAGGTCTGATAGCATCTTTTTGATAATGTGTGAAGAAAGTGTAAACTAGCTGATCAGATCACAAACCTTCCCCTTTTTAAATATTTCTTGCTCAATCTTTAAACTATATAAAGTCTTACTGAACAGATAAATCTACAGAAGAGGGAGACCTTGGGTGCCCCTGTTTTCATCTAGAACTTTCCATTGAATTCAGTTATACTTGCTGATTGTTGGAGGTACTTTATCAAGTTTAGTTCATTATTCTTGTGTTTCTAGTTTGATTAGTGAAGCACAGACCTAAATTTAATCAGGAAATTAACTGCTCTCTTCCTCTTCATCCTCCAGGAGACATCATCATGGGTTTGCTCACCATCTCTTTCATCCTCTACACCATTTTTTCTTTCAGTGGAGCTTTCAGGGTGCCAGGAGGTAAGAAAAAACATTTGCTGTTATTTTATTTTTTTCTTTTATATAACTTTTGATATTATGTGTCTAGATTTTGTATGCTATCCCTGTCTTGTGATTTCTTTGGGTATTCCACTTTCCTCCTGTAGTTCAAAGGCATGCAGTTAATTTGCATTTCAGCATTTCCCATAGTCTGTCAGTGTGTACGTATCTGCCTGTGTGGTGGTACTTTGAATCCAAAACTCGGACTTAAATTGCAGTTTCCGTGACTTGTGCTTGATACCCTTGCAACTCGGACATAGACAGGATACAGTGACAACTCACACTTGGACTCAAACGTAGTCATCTGACACACTGCCAGGCAGTGCTCATTAACCAGAAAAGATTTACTGAAATAATCCAGTGTAGTGTTCTGCAAAGTGTCAGTGCCCTGTCCTTGGTCATCCCCCTGCCTTGCACTCTGATCTTTGCGGGACCCTGCATAGGACAGATAGGTATAGAGGATGGATGGATGGAATCTGCAGTGTTCATCTATCATGTTATATTTATATTTGCCTTTCAAATACTTTGGATACACACCTCACTAAACTGAGGTTAGTAGCTACATTACAGATTCAGTATAATTCACCACATAATTATTGCCGCCAGTACAATTATAAATTATTGCAGCTACTGCTTCAGAATTTTATGAAATGTCATTAAGTAGCAGTTGTATGACTCTGCAGACGATTTTGGTTTTGAAACGCCAGGAGGTACTAGAATCATAGGAAAAAAGGATTACAAGACAAAACTTACACAGCTGGACCCAAGCAGGAATAACCAAGGGTTACCAGACTGTCTTGGAACACCAGTGAACAAAAATCTTTATTAAATCAGGCAGTCAAGAATATGAGACAAAACTCATCCCATGTTGGTTCAAAATAGGACACGGTATTTTTTTTCCAATATGGCCAATCGCAGTTGGCGGAGTGGTGACTCTGAGGCTAAGGATCTGTGGTTAGTACTTCAAAGGTTAGTAGTTCAAATGCTGTGAATTCAAGGGTTCTGTTGGGCCGTTAAGCCAGACCCTTAAGCTGCACTGCTTTGTCCTGAGTACGACATTAACCTACATCCAGCCCTGCAAGCAGGTCCTCAAAGTCCTCTTTATGAAATGCTGTAAGCAGGTCCTCATATGTCTGAAAGTGAGTTGAAAGTTCATAAATAGCACAGCGCCTGTATACCAGCAATTTGTGTGACTTGACCAGATGTAATACAGTTCAGGGGAAGATGGTGGCACAGGAGGTAGTGCTATCGTTCGCCAACTGGAGGGTTGCAGGTTCGAGTCCTGGTTCCTCTTGACCCCATCGAAGTGTCCTGGAGCAAGATACTGAACCCCAAATTGCTCCCGGTGAGCAGGTTGGCGCCTTGCATGGCAGCCTCTGCCACCGGTGTGTTACTGTGTGTGTGGATGGGTGAATGTGAGGCATAAAAGGTAAAGCGCTTTGAGTACTCGTAGGAGTAGAAAAGTGCTCTATAAATGCAGTCCATTTACCAGATCTGCGCCTGTCCTTTCATGTGCCGCCACTGTGTTGGACTATGGCTAAGTGATAGAATTAGATTACCCAACAATTAATTACACGAGTTCTCCATGATGGATTGGACTGCTACCACACTTGTAACACATAATGAACGGCACAGTGCATTGTATGCAATTAAAAGACTATGGAAAAAGATTTGCTATGGCTTCTTCTGTTGAATGTTAAACATATTTTTTGTGTATTTCAGTGCTCCAAAATGAAACTAAAACGCTGGAACCTTCCAAAGGTTTGTAACTTTTATTTAAACATCACAAAACAGACAAATTTATATTCATCTGCAAAATCAATTGGATTAGTCTTACTTTTTTGGAGATCTTTACTACTGCATACTGATTTTACTATACAACTGCAGTATTGTTAGAATAATTTTATAATTATGAATTATATTGTTTGTCATATTAAGAACTAAGAATTGTGATGATGTTCTTTTGCAAAAAAAAAAAAAAAAATTATGGATGCAAAACTGTCACTTTGCAAACTTTTGGACTTCTTGAGATATTTGATTCTCATTAAGAGTTATTCTACTTTAATAGACTAATGAAGGTGGATACTGGTGCTTGAAGTGGGTCAGTACTCTCTGGTACGCATTACCATCATCTCTTTGTCTTTTTCTTCATAATCTGCCGGTACTGTTTAACAAGTTGAGTACTGGTACCTGTTTTTCCCACTTCAAGCACTGGTGACCCCCAAGACATAAAATGTTCATGATAATCAGGTAATGATTAAGACTAAAACTTCAACGACTTTAATTAAAAAAAGTAAATTAATGTATATATATATATCCACACAGACACACAAACAGCTCAGAAAAATTTAAGGAGCACTTTTTAATCAGAGTATAGCAGCAAGTCTATTAAATTTCTGGGATATTGATCTGGCCAGTTAAGTAGTGGAGGGGGTTGTTAATCAGTTTCAGCTGCTTTGGTGTTATTGAAATTAACAAAAGGCGCACTAGAGGGGCAACAATGAGACGACCCCCAAAACAGGTGCACGCCACTGGCATTTTTCCCTCCTCAACTTTTCTGAGGGGTTTTCATTAGTTTAGCATTTGGCGATGGGCAGTGTCACTACTGGTAGCATGAGACGATACCTGGACCCTACAGAGGTTGCAGAGGTAGTCCAACTCCTCTAGGATGGCGCTTCAATACGTGCCATTGCCAGTTTGCTGTGTCTCCCAGCACAGTCTCAAGGGTGTGGAGGAGATTCCAGGAGACAGGCAGTTACTCTAGGAGAGCTGGACAGGGCCGTAGAAGGTCCTTAACCCATTAGCAGGACCAGTATCTGCTCCTATGTGCAAGGAGGAACAGGATGAACATTCCCAGAGCCCTACAAAATGACCTCCAGCAGGCCACTGGTGTAAATGTCTCTGACCAAACAATCAGAAACAGACTTCATGAAGGTGGCCTGAGGGCCTGACGTCCTCTAGTGGGCCCTGTGCTCACTGACTGGCACCATGGAGCTCGATTGGCATTTGCCATAGAATACCAGAATTTGCAGGTCTGGCATTGGCACCCTGTGCTTTTCACAGATGAGAGCAGGTTTATCCTGAGCACATGTGACAGATGTGAAAGGGTCTGGAGAAGCTATGGAAAACGTTATGCTGCCTGTAACATTGTTCAGCATGACCGGTTTGGTGCTGGGTCAGTGATGGTCTGGGGAGGCATATTCATGAAAGGAGGCACAGACCTCTACAGGTTAGACAACAGCACCTTGACTGCCATTAGTTATCGGGATGAAATCCTTGGACCTATTATCAGACCCTACGCTGGTGCAGTGGGTCCTGGGTTCCTCTTGGTGCACGACAATGCCCGGCCTCATGTGACAAGAGCATGTAGGCAGTTCCTGGAGGATGAAGGAATTCATACCATTGACTCCCCCCGCGCTCACCTGACCTAAATCCAATAGAACAACTCTGGGACATTATGTTTCGTCCATCCGATGCCGCCAGGTTGCACCTCAGACTGTCCAGGAGCTCAGTGATGTCCTGGCTCATACCTGAGAGGAGATCCAGGACATTAGTAGCATGCCCAGACATTGCATACAAGCACATGGGGCCATACAAACTACTGATGATTTTGAGTTGCTGCAATGAAATTTCGGCAAAATGGACCAACCTGCCGCATAATTTTTTTCTTTGATTTTCAGGGAGTCTTTGAATTCAGCCCTCTGTAGGTTGATAATGTTCATTTCCGTCTAACCATGGCCATCCTTTCCTTCCTAACACATTAGTTTTTCATTGAGATCTGATGTGTTTTCAAAGTGTCCCTTTAATTTTTTGGAGCTGTGTGTGTGTTTTTATATATATATATATATATATATTTAAGACTCAAATTAAAGTTATCAGATAGGGGATTTAAAGAATGCAGTAGGTATGTAGCTTCCCTATTGTGAAGGCTGTAACTATCATAACACCTAATTATAATTTCTTAAGTCAGTTAAACCAAAGCTAACACCCCTCCTTCATTCTACAGGATTTTCTTCAGGATTTAACTCTACAACCAATTGCCCTGGTGGTTGGCATCAGTATAATTCACGCTGCTTCTACTTTGAAGGACAACCAAAATCATGGGTGGATGCACAGGTAAATGTCACTACTGATAATATCTTGATTATTTGAGATTGTGCTGTACTTATCAATGAATCCTTGAAGAGCATTTCATAATGTACATGGGAAAACTGCAGGATTCATGTATCTCTAATCAGTGTTGGGGAAATTAGGTGGAAAGTTCATTTTTAGAAAATACGAATCCAGACCATGGTTTTGTTTTAACCAAGCACACTGAAAAAAAGTTTCTTTGAATTAACTCAATTGAATCATAGACGGTTTCACACAAATAGAATGAGTATTTTGAAAATGAAACATTCTGTTTAAGTTGATGCATTGACTTTGTGTTCTGATAACAGAACATAGCTGAGTTAATCATTTTCTCATCTCTAATTAAACCAACTAAATTACTCTCTTTCAGTTTGAATTAGGTATATATTCTAACGTGGTTTATTCCGTCTATCATCATGAAGAGGCCAAAACCTTACAGGATGTTGTCTATAATACTGTAAAAAATTAAAAGCGGTGGCTGTTCATAAAATCTAAATATTAAATGAGCGAAATGATTTGATTTGTTCTTCTATTCCAAGTTGTGGTCTAAAAGCAATGAGGCTGCTGTTCATTATACCTGCTCTAGGAAACATGCACTCCTATAGCCACTAGGGGAGCTCTTGCCTTCTCTCAGCCCTGATAAATAATATTACATAGTATAGAAACCAATTCAGTTGGTTTAATTAGACATGAGAAAATTGAGTGAGACTGACTCAACTATGTTATGTTCTTAGAACACAAAGTCAATGTAAAAAGAATGTTTGATTTTCAAAATAGGGCAGCATGGTGGTGCAGGAGGGCGGCATGGTGGTGCAGTGGTTAGCACTGTTGCCTCACACCTCTGGGACCCGGGTTCGAGTCTCCGCCTGGGTC
>JAODJX010000059.1:71142-89702 GCA_026776945.1 Isichthys henryi | reverse complement strand
TTCCGGGATAGGCTCCGGACCCCCCGCGACCCAGTAAGGATAAGCGGTTTGGAAAATGGATGGATGGATGGATGGACAGACTCATATTATATTATTTTGTAATGTAGCAATTTTGCCTCTGGGGTAGTTACTCAGTTGAGAAGTAAAACTCTCAGATCCTAGATGCTTTGCCCCTGCTTGGCCAGCAAGTGTCGCTGGTCATCTTATTCCCTCCTCTGTCTTTATACTAAGTCCCTAGTGTGTTTTACCTGTTCCCTGGTCCACTACATAGTTCAGTGAGTTGAGCGTGCAGCTCAGACGGCTAACTCTTTGGTTATCCGTTCCATCGTTAGTCCAGTTTGGTGTATGTATTTGTGTGCTTCCCCCGCTCTGTTCTTTAATTAGTCATTGCGTTCGTGTTATTGGGTGTTTGTTACTTTTCCCTGTTAGTCCTGCTCCCTTGTAGTGTTACTTTGTGGATGCTTCTATTTAGTCCTCATTTTTTTCCCTTTTTCTCCCCCTGACCCCCCTTTATTTTGCGGTTTCACCCTTCGTGTTCAGTTCTGCTCTTTAATAAACCCCTTCTGTCGTAGAGTCGTAAGTGAATCGTCAGCGTCTTTATGTCTGCACCATGCCGTGCTGCCGTGACATAAAACAACTGGCAACACAAGAGAACTGAAGAAATGAATGTACATCATATACTAATAGATTGTCTATTGGGGGTTTCTTGCAGTAAAGTTGAAAGATTTAAATAATATTTGTTTCTAGTTTTGTGTTATCTCATCTTAAAAACTGCAACAGTAGTGCCTATTTGGAGGAATTGGTTGAGAGATCATTAAATCAGACCTATAAATTTCACAATTTTAATAAAGTTAAATAGTGATGGCAATTTCAATTGCTCTGCACAAAATTCACACTATAGGGACACTAGTTCTAGCTCTAGCTAACTGCTCACTCCCAGTCAGACCTATAGTGTGAGGTGTAGAGCTGGGTGGGGATCGGTGCCATTGGCTTTGGATAAACTGAACTGTCAGTGCTGTCACTCTGGCTTCACACTCCTTCATAGAATTGGAGTGCTGACATTTCAGGGACTCCCCATGCCTGCATTCCCACCTGCTTCTCCCTCCTACTTATGCTGCCATAGCCTTATTTGCTGGACTTTTCATATTGCACTCACATAACTGTTTGCACTGCCTCTAGTCTCACCTACTTTGGCTAATTGCACATTTTATCTCCCCTACCCCTCTTGGGATGTGCTGCCTGGAGACCCCAAATTATCAGGATATCCTGCCTACCCTGCTGCCTGAAACATCTCCACTACCTGTGGCGTTTCTCCGGTTTGCTCACCCCTCTGCCTGTGACGTCTGTCCTTCATGCCCTGCTGCTGTACCACTGTTCATCCTGCCATCTGAAGCAGCACCAGCACCTGCCTGCCTTCTGCTTTGAAACTCAAATCTTAAAATTTGGACAGTGTCAATTGGGCCATCTTGTTCATTTGACTTCCTTTGTCAGGCCGGAGGATGGGCTCCTCCTTTGAGTCTGGTTCCTGTCAAGGTTTCTTCCTTCTAGGGAGTTTTTCCTTGCCACTGTCACCTCTGACTTGCTCACTGGGGGCTTTGGGCAGGGATAATGTAAAGCTCTTTAAGAAAATGTAATGTTGATAAAATGCATTATACAAATAAAATTGAATTGAAATTGAATTCATAATATAAGAATATAAGAATGGACCCTCATGTGACCTGATGCACTTATGCTCAGTGTCACATATCAGCAGCAGGCTTACTTGGCAATAGGCTTGTGGTTCAGGGTGGTGGTATCTCTCGGTGGATGGCATTTTTGTCTCCTTATGGATTCTGAGGTTTCCTCCTGGAGTCCAAAGATATGCAGTTAGGTTAACAGGTAGTTGTTTGGCTTAAGTGATCCTGACCAGGGTAAATGTTTGATAGATGGATAGACATCCTAGGAATTTACAAAGATTTATAATTGGCCCTCACTAAAAAGTGCTGTGTCTATCCTCTGGAATTCTGAAACGCAGAAAGCCAAAGCTGTCATAGAACCTGAAATGCAGAAAGCCAAAACTGTCATAGAACCTGAAATGCAGAAAGCCAAATCTGTCATAGAACCCAAAACTGTTCAGACAAACCATTCTAGAAACTCTAAAAGTGCTAAGGAGTTCCACAGCTAACAGTATCTCCATGCATGAACATTGCGCTCATACTATATAGGTACAAGGCTGGTTTGTTGTAACGTGGTTATTTTCAACTCAGCTGTATCAGCAGATGGTTTCAGATAACACTCTCCATAGACAGCGATGCCAGATGTTGCACTGCAAATTATGTTATTGTGAGTGCCAGGTGTATGGAAAGTCATGTGGCACAGCCTTAATAAGCTTCTTTGCCAACTGTTTCAAATGATTTATCAGTCAAGAAACTCACAATAAGGCAATTAAAATTTAAATTATAATTTTGTCCCCCAAGTGAACACCTGTTTTGCTATTGACTTTAATAACCCTGTTAAGTATTAAAGATAAGACTATGACTTACGTTTGAGATATTTAGTTAAATATGAAAGATTACAAAGGATTTTGAAAAGGTTTAAATTTTATTTCATTTCCACCTTTTAATTATTATTGTCATCAGTTTACTCATATCACTTATAGTGAAAGGAGAGTGAAGCCTGGATTCAATTTCATCTTATTAAGTTTTATTATAGAAATTACCCCACTTTGCTATCAAGGGATGGTCTTCTTGTATGAGAATATCATGACGGAACAGTGTTTGCAAACAAAGGCTGCACTTTCTCCTATAAAACTTTTGGACCAAAGAATCAGACCTTAAGCACTATAAATAGGCTACAGCTAAACGTTCGGTTTGGGCAACAATGGAGGCCAAGAAGAGGGGTGAGAACTAGAGGAGGAGAAGGAGGAGGTTGAGGTGAAGATGTAAGAGGAGGAGGAGGAGGGGGAAGAGGTGAAGTAGGATGGGGAAGAAGGAGAGGATGGCGAAGAAGAAAGGCGAGTTAGGAAGACTACTGAAATCAGAGCTATTGTGGTTGATCATGTTGTCAACTATGTGATGATCATGAGGGAGGCTGGGTAACGGGTTCAAGCAATCTGTTGCAGGGATCATCAGGATATTTAAAAATGAGAACCGATAACCTTCTGTAAGCATTGTAGTCTTACTGGAACAGTAATACATACTATAATGTCATAATGAGAAGGATCATTACAAAATCCATTCAAATGTTTTTACAGAACTGCAAGAAAACCAGCATCTGGTGGAAGAGGTCTACTGTTCACCCCAGAGCAGGAGACCCGCATTGTAATTGTGCTCCTTGCAAGTATCTGCATCAGACTCAGAGAACTGCAGGACCACATTATAACAGATAACACCGCATTCCAAAACGTCAACAGTGAGTCACTCTTCTCTGTCTCATGTTCTGAAATGCATGGATCTGGAAGTGTATAGTGCTACATCATATTGACTGATCCCTGTCTGCACATACTGTGCTACGTTGTTTTATCTTGTCATATTCAGAGAGGCATTGAGCTAGATGTAGATGCAGTACATCATGAGAGAGTATATGTGACCCGTGCTGGCAAAATGAGTCGGAATGAGGAAATTTTCAAAATGGAGTTATTGTTATTTTTAGATTCTCCTTTTTAAAACCTTCAAAATGATGTATGGTTTGTTGGAATCGGACTAAAAATGGCTGAGTTAGAAGTTGTTTACATGAACAGGGCTTTATAAAATCGAGTTCTATTGGTTCAGAGTGATGTCACTTGAAATTCTATGCAAATTTTTAGAAAGTAGGCCAGCCTCGCTTCATGGTGATACTAAACAATCGGTGGGGAGATTCCCAGTCATGCCGCGACTGAGTGGAGAAAAACACGGATTTTCTAAGAAAATTTAAGATAAAGGACTAATTTCTGAAGACAAAGCCCATACAAAACATTCAAATTATGATGGTTCAAGGTATTCATTTGCTATTTTGATTATTGGGATCGATAGATGATGACTTAATGGACAAATTTTTGGGAAAATCTGAATTTCGACGAAAATTAACTCTGACACTTTTGACTCTAGCTCATAATTAGCCTGTGCGCATTCTGACTCATTTTGCCAGCACGGGTCACATATGTGGACGAGGCAGGTTTCAGCCAAAAACAAGGGCCTGTGGCAGAAATATCTACTATGTCATTATCAACATCCCAGGACAATGTGGGGGCAACATAACACAACTCTCAGTGATGACCACCGAGTTTAAGAAATCTGCAAACTCCTTTGAAATAAAAGGTCTGTATCCAATAACAATGATGAACCAGTAAGATTCAGAACAAGAATTTTAAACGTACTGAAGCTATAAACTGTTCTCAGGAACTCCTAGGTTGGATGGAAAAAGTGCAGCAGCACCATTACCTTTGTGATTTGGATGAGGGTTATGCTTATAACTATATAAAAAAAATATCCATTTAGTGCCATGAAATTGACATGTGTATTTACAATTTTTGGGAAATGGTATTTGATATTGCAGTTTGTGCATATAGTTTTGGGGACATTGTGCAATATTCTGGGAATACTTATCTTGTTAGCAAAAACTGTAAGCATTCAGAAAAAAACTGTAAATAAACTGCACCAAAAAGAGAACTTTTGCAAGGCACCAGTCACTCACACCTACTGTATGGGCAATCTGGTAACTCCAAATAGCCCCAGAATGTTTTTGGACTGTAGGGGGAAAACTGGAGTACCTGGAGGAAACCCCACAATGATACAGGGAGTGCATGCAAACTCCACACACATGGAACCCTCGTGGAGACTCAAACCCAAGTCCCAGAGGTGTGAGGAAACAGTGCTAACCACTGCACCACCATGGTACCCCATAAAAGAACTGTTTACTGGAAAAAAATAAAATAAAATTGCTCTCACTAAGTACAATGAAGTAGCATACATAGGTATTCTTTTGAAATAAAAACCTACAGAAACAGTGGACCGGGACACACTGAAAGCCATGAGAGCCTTATTAAAGTAAAATGTTGTGCAACTTCCAAGTCAAGGAAGAATATTCACTCTGCTTCATCACCATGTATCAGGGCTGGGTTAGGGCAGAGCACTTTGTCTATCCCGGGAAGCAATGGGCACGGGGCAGGGAACAACCCAGGATGGGGGGCCAGCCCATTGCAGGACACACTCACACACCATTTACTCACACATGCACACCTACGGGCAATTTAGCAACTCCAATTAGCCTTGGACTGTGGGGGAAACTGGAGTACCCGGAGGAAACCCCATGACGACATGGAGAGAACATGCAAACTCCACACACATGTAACCCAGGCGGAGACTCGAACCCGAGTCCCAGAGGTGCGAGGCAACAGTGCTAACCACTGCACCACCATGGCACCCCTCAGTTTTGAGTCATTGTGCTTAAATGATGACTACTGTGTTCTGCTTTTGCTTAACTTTTGCAACCTGTGTTTTCTATTTTGCATCACGGTGCAAAATGTGTTTTGATGAATGAGAATGTGTTTAGAGTTTTCCAAAAAGGGTGACTCAGATCTGTAGATAGTGCTTTACTTAGATAGACACAATCTCTAAGCCAGAGCGCAGCCACCGTGTTGAGGAATCTCATTTCTGCCACTTGTATCTGCAATCTCATTCTTTCGGTCACTACCCAGAACTCATGACTATAGGTGAGGGTAGGAACGTATAGGGTTAATTGGCAAATGGAAAGTTTTGCTTTCTGGCTGAGTTCTCTCTTTTTCACAATAAACCGGTAAAGCATTCACATTACTCCTGACACTTCACCAATCTGCCTGTTAATCTCCCCTCAAGAACAAGACCCTGAGATACTTCGTCGGCTGGAGGAAGCAACTTTTCTCCCACCAGGAGAGGACAATTCCCCCTTTTCTGGTCAAGAACCACAGCCTGAGACTTAAAGGTGCTGATCCAAATCCCAGCCGCCAACAACCTAACAGCCACAGCCCCAAACAGTCACTTCTGGAATGTCCCAGAACATCACCTATTCAGTCTCAATGTCCCCTGATTACCTCAGGATGTAGGAGAAGTTCTACCAGAAGTGAGAGTGCAAGATTTCCCTAACAGGGGCCTCCACCAGATGCTCCCAGCCTACCCTCACTATATGTTTGGGTCTACCAGGTCTATCCAGCATTTTACCCTTGCCATCAGATTCAACTCACCACCAGGTGGTGATCAGTTGAGAGCTCAGCTACTCTCTTCACCAGATTGTCCAAAACATGCGAATGTAGATCGAACAATATGATTACAAATTTAATCATAAAACAGCGAGCTACAGTGCTCTGGTGCCAGATGCACTGATGAACACCCTTATGTTTGAACATGGCATTTGTTATCATGTGAGCATTGATATTCCCCAACAGAACTAGAGTCCCCACAGGAGGCACCTTCTAGCATTCCATCCAAGGCCTTCAAGAAGGTCAGACAACACTCAGAGCCTGTCCTCCGACATAAAGCCAGATGACCTTCTCTTTCACCAGGGTAAACTTCAGTGTATTGGTGCCAAACCAGGGGGCTATAAGTAGACCCATACCTGCTTGGTGCCTCTCACCATGGGCAACTGCAGAGTGGAATAGAGTCCAGCCAGTTCGGTCACTAATGCCAGTCCCCCGGTTGCCCTTTTCATTACTAGTTTTCCATTTTGACCCCTTGCGGTTCTGTTTGTTTCCTTTTCTTTGTTCCAGTCTTGGTTTAATAAAACCCCATTTTGTTCTCCTGGCACCAACCTTTAGTTCTTCGTGTCTTATGTCATGACAGCAGTTCGCTATGGTTTTGTTTCTGGCTTTATTTTTAAACTAATTCCACACTGAAGACATTTCGTGTTTCCATTTATTTTGCTCATTAACAATATTGCCGTTACGTCACCACATGGTATCGGTTATAGGAATCACCACATTCAAGAGGAGAATGACTACATGAGTATTGTACCGAACCTGATATAGATAGTGTTTGCATAATCTCTTTGAACACTTAAGACATAAAATTTGTGCCCTGATCAGCCCTGCACGGTCCTAGGCTTACTGTATGTGGAGAAAACTGCACAGATGTAAAGCTTCAGAGCCGTGTATTTCAACCGAGTGGTCTGGGACTCCCAGACATTCCACATTTTTGCTCCCTCCCAGCCAATCAAGAACTCAGAATACCTAATACAAATGTGTTGGGAGCTAGGAGAAAACAAAAATATGCACTGTGTGAGGGTTCCCCAGGACTGGGTTGCGAAGCAGTGCTTTAAAGTGACAGGTAGTAGCACACATTCCAGTAAAAACAAAAACTATAGGGGTACACATAATCTATAAATACCTCTTGAAAGGGTTCCCCTACTAATGGTATAGGGTAAAGAGGCAGGGAGGAATATCCTACTTCATCATGTGCTAATGCATAGGGTAGGACTTATAATAGTTACCCTGGGATGGGATCAATAGTGGCTAAAAAAATATGCAAAATACAGTTATATGTCTTTAAACGCTTAAGTATCCTGATGGTGATGTGGTGACTGTAGGATATACCATCTGTACTTTTTGGCATCAATTTTTGAAAAACAGCATTCCTGCCTTAATCTGAGCAGCTGGATTCTATTTTCCCATAAGCAAGCCATTCTCTATAAAAAAAATCAACCTCCCTTGCACAGATCAACAGAGTCCTAGCGCATCATCTAACAGAGCCTCTATCAACTCTTTATTAGCGATGGGTAACTTCAGTACTTTGTCTCTTTCCACCAGTTCATTAGGTATCTTCTATAGCAGAATCCATGACTGGCATGTTGACTGTACTGGTGTCCTGTTCCGACAGGACAGAAACCTGTCTGACAAATCTACAGTATATCCTCACGTTTGTGAGATTGAGTAAAAGTCTTCACACCACTCAGGAAAACACTGAGAAATTCCTGAACCAACTCCTCATTCTAGGCCAGCCCAATTAGTGTAGGGGTCTTCCTCTGGTAAAAGTAGCACTTTACAACCATCCAGATAATTTCCCAGGATTAGAGTAATGCAGTCTGTGATAGCATGCTCACAGTCTCTAGTTGACATACAACCGAATATGGTCAAGCAAGTGGTACTTAAATACAAGGACAAGCTCACAAACGGGTGCAAGTTATGACAAGTTACGGGCAGCGTGCCATTGGCATCTTCTTCGAGAAAATGACCCTTCTTCTTTGCCACCAGATATTAGTTTTCTTCCGCTTTCATGCCAGTCACATGATAGAAACGTGCCCACTGGCTTGTGGTGAATTATCCAGTCAATTTCCTGCTCCAGAAGTTACCAGGACTCTGTTCTAGAGACCAAGCAGGGTAAAGTTTAATGTCCGGTACATTTGATTTGGATATTTGTGTTCACACATATAGCCCCTCCAGGCAATGTTTGGAAAAGTTGAAGGTGGCAATGCATGTCTAAAAAGGGTTAAAGAGCAACTTTAAGTTTAACTTTAAGTGTAATTTGTCACCTTGTTATGATTTCAAAGGGCTGCCTTTGAGCTTCAGGCACCAACTCATATGCGAAGAGTACTGCTAGTTTTCATACTTACTTCGTGTGTCTTCTCCACAAACTTACATTGAAACAGCAGAAGCCAAAATTCCTTAGGCTATTATAGGACAGCTACAATGTGCTAATATACTTCGAAATAAGAGTCAACCATGTGTTTTGCAAATCTGGCACTAAGCGAATGTTTTTGCTGATGTCAAACTCTGTGTCAAAGTCTGTGGCATCACTGGGGCCTGGGGAGAGGTTAGCTGAGGAGAAGTTAGCTGAGCTGAATCTCTTTAACCTCGAGCAAAGGAGACAAAGGTGGGACACGATCCAGGTATATAATATTCTAACAGGTCTGGATGCTGTACAGCCAAATGGCTATTTTAATATGAGTTTAAATACTAGAACTCATGGCCATAAGTGGAAATTAGTGAAAGAACACAGCGTGTAGTCTTCCTGCTAGTGTAGCGCAAGCTAAAACCCTGGGTTCCTTTAAATCAGAGCTAGATAAGATTTTAAAAACTCTGAGCTATTAGTTAAGTTCTCCCCAAACGAGCTTGATGAGTCGAATGGCCTCCTCTCATTTGTAAATTTCTTATGTTCTTATGACAGTTGAAGATATAAAGATAGATAATGTTCACTCTATATGACAGGATGAGGGGCTGCAAGATTTGAAATACAGCTGCTGCTCTTTCAGATCAAGAAAGGTTCCATTCAGCACTTCCATTTTGCTTTTTCAAAAATGTGTAGATGCAGAAGTTTCTTCTGAATTATTGTCTTTCTACAACACCTGGCAAGAATTCTGGGTAAATTCATCCTTTGTATTCCTAAATGAAGTAATGTTGTCTAGGTCCTGATGGAGCAAAGCATTCCAAACAAAGATATTCCCACCATGACTGAACATTGAAATCAGGGTCTAATTGTGGGACATTTTTCTGCCTGATATGCTGGGTGGCCAAATGTTTTGAGGTACCTAGCCAGAGAACACTGCTTTCAATAAAATAAATTATGAACCGGTATGCACTGAAAATTTCAATAGTAAGAGCTAAAGTTATTATTTAGTAATTTGAAAATTAATCTGAAGAAGTATTTCACTGGATGGTATGGTGACTCTTTCTCTCACCATTGCCTCATACCTCAGGGCTGCAACTTTAAATCCCACCCCTGTTCTGTGTATGTGGAGTTTGCATGTCCTCCATATTCTTGTATATGATTGTATGTGTTCTGAAATGGACTGGGACTGCGTCCTCGGAGATTTGTGTCTTGCACTGCCTGGGATAGACTCCAGCCATCCCGCCACAACCCTGACCAGGATAAGTGGTTGGAAGTATTTCCCCGACAGTTGATAATAAACTGTTGTTATTGAAATTACATGCCAAATCTGCTTTGATCTTGACATACAGCACTTCTTCAAGGAGCATCACTGTGTGACGACTACTAGTGTCATGAGACGGAAAAGAACAACTCAAGGGCTGGGGTCCGGTAAACGGAAAGGGAAAGCAAATCACAAACTATTATGGGGAAACATAATGGTACGCCGAGGGATCCAAACGGGAGAACAGGGAAGACTTGCACAGGGACAGACATAGACAACTGGAGGGACAACATCAATGACTGGACTGGGACTGACAAGACACAGAGGCACTCATACAGCAATCAATGAACAACAGGCATGGCTCATTAGCGCCGCGTCAGGGTGGAGACAGAAGGGTCAGACAGACATGATGGACAGGACATGATAATAAGTGTATGTAACATACATGATGAAAAGAAATTAAGTGCACTCACGACACCATTTGCTGTACTGTTACGTATTCTTTAATTAAGAACAATTCAAGGATCAAATTCCTTAATACACTATAGAATGCAAAAAAAAACAACTAGGGGACTTTGACAAGGAGCTGAAAGATTTGTAGAATTATTATAATTATTATTATTATTCAAGAATTGCAGCACATGGAATTCTATAAGAACCAAAATATTCTTTTTTCTTAATTCATCATAATATGGCTTTCGTTAATCAATAGCATGGGGTTTGCACAGTGGCTCAGTGGATAGTACTCATACCTCAGACTTCATGTTTGGGGGAATGAATCGCACCATTCCTTTGTTTGCTTGGAGATGTTCTCTCTGTATGATGCGGGATTCCTCTGGCAGTCCAAAGACTAAGACCAGGTAGCAGTTAGTTTAACTGGTATCTCTGAAATTCCCGCAGTGAGTAATCAATACTGCCATTAAGAACATCTTTACACAAATAAATGGTGTATTGGATGTACAAGGTTATAACAGTGATACTGGAATACATTAAATGGGCATTCTTGCATGGCATTTATAATGTAGACATGAGTTCTTTGACTGGACATATGAATGCACTATAATGAGTATGTGACCTTTAGTAAAAGCATGTCTGTTAGGTAATGCAGAAGAATGGATATACTGTGAATAATTTATGACATTCTAAGCTGTGTCGCTACAATCAATGTAACCTGTGTAGATATTACACAATCCTGCATAAGGCAAAACTGGCTGCCATACCTAGTCAAACACGTTCAGGGTCTCTGTGGGGAACCAATGTGCAAGGAAGAAGGAAGAAAATGCTGAGCATATCGACATTCAATCTGTCTTTAATACTATGCACGTTCATAAACACCAGGGGCCTCATTTATCAAAGCTACATACACACAATAAGATGCTCGAAACTTGAGTACATGACTTTTTACGCAAAATCTTGGATTTAACCAGCAGAAGTTGACTGGAAAAAATGTGCATGTTTATGGAAACTCATTAGGTGGTATAAGCAACATTTTGGACATATCAAGAAAAGGCAACGGCCATTGTAAAGCTGGGAATTTAAGGTAAACCAGCAAAATGACAGCGCTCATGCCAATAATTCACACCACCAATTTGCATTTTCACATGAAACACCATTGAATCTAAAAATGTGAATTTGGATGTATTTTAATTATTACTCATTATTAATTCCATGTATTTCATTCTGCTGGAATACCGTTTATTTGTATAGGCTAAAGACTATATACTAAATGTGAATTAGGCAAAGACAATCGCATGTATGGAGCAACATATATAAAAAAAGTCTATAGTCAGGAGAATGTGATACAGAGTAAAAAAGTTCTTGTTATTATGTTAACAAATATTGGAAGGGAACAAGTTTTCCACATTATTTTTCCTTATTTGCACTACATAAAATGTCTTTGAACTTTGCTGATTTGCATAAAACGTATGTTTCTCTGTGGTGTAGGTGGACAGGAAAATGTAAAACCTACATTTGCAGCAACGCCCAATTTTCCTAATGTAATCTGGGCAATCGATTGCACTGACATTGTAATAAGCTGACCTCAGATCAAACCAAACTTTACCAAAGGCACAACAGTACAGACTCAACAGACTTTAGTCAATCAATTCCATTTCCTTCTATTATCGCGAAAGCCATGTGTAATGCCGGCATGACATTAACATTATGATCCAGTCATTTTGAGTTTCACATACCACATCAGTACCTCCCGACTGCTCTGCCAAATGCATGTCAAAGTTTGAAGGTGAAGGTGTGGGTTTGCCCTTGACAAATACAGTCTCACTGGCCCTCTGCACAGCAAGTGAATTTCTTCTCTCTATCTTCAGATCTTACCACTTCTTTATATATCTTTATTTTGGGTATAGTGCGTTTTGTAGAGCTAATGGAATTTACTGCTGCGACAATGTGTTGCCATACAGCAACAGTTTATTATTGCATAAAGTACAAGTAATCAAAGAAATAAATGCCGTTTGGCATCTAATCCAAAAGTGCCAAAAAGTGCAGAACAATATATACCTGTGTGATAACTAAATAATTAAAAAATGTATATCTATACTTGCTGATCTTTTTTATTAACATGCTTTTTATTAACCAAATATAACATTCTGTTGTGCCTCGACTTCACACTGCTCAAAATTCCTTTTTTTTTGGTTTGCAATTTACACACGATCATTGGATTTTGCAACAACAAAGGCTTGATTTGCATATTATATGAGTGTGCAGTTTGTTTGCATTGACCATTTATGGATATCTGTGGGTGGCAAATGTATGAGGCTTGTGTACATACAAGACAGTCCTGACATTTCTGAGAGAAAATGCGTGTACATCAGGTTTCATAAATCTGATTTTTTTGTTTTACGCATTTTATTCCTTTTCATGGGTGAATTTTTTCACACTGATATTTACGCAAAGTTTGGTAAATGAGGCCCCAGGTGTCTAACAACACTTTGAAGCCTCTGTTTACTACTGCATGCTCATTTTGGCTTATAGTATGACAGGTGTAGGTGTACTTTGAGCAGCATTTTCAAATACAAATAGTTCATAGCTTTTAGGTGAACTAGTCTATGCTCACTAAGGGAGTTAGATTTGGAACTGCACAGTTTTCCATCGTTTCCTTCACAAAGACAATCCTTTGGTAAATATGCATTTCAAAGCAGAAAGCCAGGTACATTGAAAACATTCTGGATATTGATTTATTTAGTACTATATCTATATTAGAAGGGTGATGTAATTTGAGGGTGAAGTATAGTTATAAAACCTAGACCCAATCAATTAACTGAATCATTTGAACTTAGACCGAACTTGCAACAATGTCGGTGTCTGGTCCATGATGCGCACCAGCAGCTTGTCAATGTAGTCCTCCAGGTCTCGCACCGTGAGCTTCATCTTCTTCAGCTCCAGCTCTCGACTCTTAAGCAAGGCCCCTTGCCTTTCAAGCTCAGCTGCTTGCTTCTTCAGCTCAACTTCCTGCTGCAGAAGTAGAGAAATGAGGTCGCTGTTGGACAGATGACAATGTGAGGTGTCCTCCTCAGGGAGAGACTGTTGAATAAACAAAGAAGAAGAAAAAGGGGAAAGATACTGTTAGGAAGGAAAACTGCACACTTTTAATAATGATCTTTACTCAAAAAAGTTACATATTGACAAAAGGTGATTAACTACATTTATTCATTCATCATATAGCAATAAGAGTTAATAGCACGTTACTTGATGGGGCACAAATACTTAGTAACTCGGTTACTACTGAAGTACAAATCACAAATGAGTCATGAACAAATATAGTTGCTACTAAAGATAAAACATACATCACGGTTCACTAATGATGAAAAAATATGAGATCAGTATTTAACTTGTGTAAGTCATGACTTCTTCCTTCAGTACAGTAGTTCCCAAAGGTTTACAGAATTAACAGACATAGAAACAAATATCAAAAACTGCATCATGATTCAATCATGATTAACAAATATGAGAACAGTATTTAATTTGTGTTATTCATGATTTGTTCCTTCACTATTTCGGAAGGATCTACAGAATTAACAGGTATACTGTAATAACAGATATAGTGATTGCTTGAGATAAAACATGCGTCTTGATTCATTAATAATGAATTAACATGAGATCAATATATAACTCAGACTTAGTTCATGGTTAATATATAAGTCAAGTTCGATTGCTAAATGTCAATTCAGGAGCAGAGTTTGCATGTTCTCCTCAAACACTCTGGATTCCATAATGTTAAGACGTGCAGATAGGCTGATCAGCATCTCTAAATTGTGTGAGCACATATGTGACATGTGATGTACTAGCATCCCAGGTTTAGCCCAGCCTGGTGCTCTGTGCTGCGTAGGATATGCTACAGACTGCACTGCCACTCTGACCAGGATCAGTGGTTAGAAGACAAATGGATGGAAATTCAATGAAGAATGTAAACCTGTGCTTTCAGCCTTAAAAAACTGACCTCAACCTGATCTTGATCTTCCATATCCATAAAACTTCTACAAATTAGCATCAGTCCTGCAATGTCCTCATCGGCAACATATATACAGACATTCCTCTACTTACGAACTTTCAACTTACGAACTTTCAGACATACGAATTAAGAGTCCAAATTAGGTACATTAGGCTGCGTTTCTTGTTCGTAACATAATTTTTTTTTCTGCACACCAATTCCGCCTAGTATGACTTCTGGCCGCTACTCCCGCCGCGCAGCAGCGTAGCGTGCGTACTCCCAGCATCCTAGTTCTTTGTACTTGCATATACCAAATGGCCATTCGGAAGGTACCTCATTCGTAAGTAGAAGCCTTCAGTAGGGTGGCACTTATTTTTGACCTTTTGAAATCATCGTCTCTCACCCTCCTCATTTGTTTGGTTAATTGAGAAAATGCTTCCTCCCAAATTTCAGGTAAATTGTTAAACATTTAGAGGTAGTTTAAACGCCTCAAAGTTCATCCTACAGTAAAGCACTGCAAGTATTAATTCTATTCCGGAGCAGGCCTGTAATTTGTCGATCTCTAAAATTATTTCCATAATTCAAAACCTCATTAACTTGTGAATGTTTCCAACTGAATATTTATGGTTGAAATAATTTGTTACTGTATCTAAACTATGTATGTTGTCTTGACAACATACTGTAGGTACTATCTAGTATTCTAGTATATATGCTGTCATTAATGAACAATTGAACAGTGGCGTATTGGTAAATGCAAAAGCTACAATTTCTTCATTTAATTAGCATATGAAATGGTTCATTTATCTTCTTGCTGCATATTGCTCAGGTACAAACAATTTAATCTATTTAATGTGTATTACATTGAGAAGGTAACTGTGGGTGGTGGAAGAGGCTGGCCACCATCCACCAGATTAATGACGCTCGTATATGATGCATGTCGCACGATGCATGTTGATGATGACACAGCTAATATCGTGAATTCATGATGATGTTGCAGGGAAATGATGGCGCATAGTACTCGGGGTAAAGATCACGTCTATCTTCTTGACAGCAAGACATACGATAGCTCCCATCTATCTGGCAGTGTCTTGGCTTGTTTCTTTACCATCGTCTTGACCTTAATAAGACAAAACGTGAGGCCTCAAAATTTGTGATTAACAGTGTTTTGGAGTTCTGGAACCGAGCCAGAATACCTCCAAGAGGGACCACAGCAAAAACTTGAGAACATTTTTGATGACTGGAGGTCACTGAAGAAGAATAAAGGATGCCAGCCAGCAACACAAAGGAACAACGAAGCACAATTCTATGATGTTCTCGAGGATCTCTTTGATATTGCACACTCAGATGCACTGTCATTAATCAAAATTACTGAGGATCGAGATTTCCTGATCGCGCAGCGTGAGAAGGGCAGGCGAGGATGCATGGGTGGTGTAGATTTAAAACTGTACAAAGTAGAAGAGAGGCAGGCCGAACGGGCAGCAGAACACAACAGACGCCTTCGCAGTCAGTCTGCAAGTGAAATAGCCAGTGCATCTGTGGTCCTCACCTCGTCAGGCAGTCTATGGAACAAGAATCAAGTAGCCAGACCAAGGAGACTAATACAGTTTCAGCGAAAACGTGGCTGAAAGACTGTTATTACTCAGCAGATGACTGCTGCCTTTGACTGGTCAAAGGTTTCCAATCGAAAAGGCATAATGATTGTTACTGAAACAGCAAAAAGTCTCGGTTGCAACGTCCATGAGCTGGCACTGAACCGGGAGACCACTTGCCGCAGTCAAATGCGGCATCGACAGGTGATGGCTGAAGAGCTGAAAGAGACGTTCACAGCAGATGTTCCACTGGTGGTGCACTGGGACGGGAAGATGTCGAAGGACTTAACCGGTAATCACCACGTTGACCGCCTCCCAGTGATAGTAACAGCTGGAATTGCCAAGTTGCTTACTGTTGCTAAACTATCATCTGGGACTGGTGACTCTCCCTGCGGCCCCTGGAGGATGGGCTCCCCCTTTGAGTCTGGTCCCTCCCAAGGTTTCTTCCTTCTTGGGAGTTTTTCCTTGCCACTGTCGCCTTTGGCTTATTCACTGGGGGCTTTGGGTAGAGATGCTATAAAGCGCTTTGAGATGATGTAATGTTGTGATAATGCGCTATACAAAAATAAATTTGTTGTTGTTGTGAAGCACAGGCTAAGGCTGATCGCGATTCACTAAGACAATGTAGCATGGATGAAAGTGTTATTGGAATAAGCTTCGACACAACTAGTTCAAACACACACCAGGCAACATGGATGGTAAAAGTTATATATGTCTTGAAGATCTGGCTGTTCCGCTCTCAGTTTAAGCTCACTCCAAAGGAACAAAGAGGTCTTACTGACATTTGCATCTTCGTCGTCCATCTCTACATCAAGGCTTGATTCATGGCACCACATGCAGCAGCTGCCCCTTAAGGATCTCATTGCATATGAAGCAGTCCATACACAAATTGCAACAGTTTCACTGAGCAAGTTCGCTTCACATCTATGGTACCATTCAGAAGAACTAGTTTGCCTGTCGCTGTTTGATGATCATACATCTAACCAAGAGAAGGCGGTCATGGTCAGTGCCATTGAGGACAGCTCCCCAAGTGATGAAAAACCATCAATGAACGCAACTGTTGACTTGATGACAATAAAAGACCGGCAGTTGTCTAGCTTTGTATCGAAATGGTCACTGGTGTTGTTCGACCTGTTGAAAATTCCAACAGCGTTTTTTTACAGAAGATCCTGGAGCATGCTTGAGAGCTACCAGTTGGCCAGGAGATCAGTACATGCTCTTACAGTGGTCAACGATCATGCAGAGCGTGGAGTTGCACTGGTTCAGGACTACAACGGACAATTAACAAATTATGAGCAGCAGCTGCATATTGTTCTTAAAAATGTAGAGGAACATCGTCGGCGTTATCCGGATGCCCTAAAGAAGACTTTAAGTGAATGAGAAAGCACTGTAGACTTTTCACTGTTCAGCTAGTAAAAATGACATTGCGTTCCATGCATTTCTACAAATTCTGACAATAAGACAGCAAACTTCAACTTCATTAAGCTACCTGTAAATTTAAAAATAATTTGTTAAAATTTCACATATGGTTTTCATACCAAATCAAACAAATTTCTGGGGTGAGACAAATAAATTAGTACAACATAAAATTGTAGGCCAAACAGTGGCCACCTTAACCTTCAGCCATTTCAGACATTAAAATGGAGCTACATCCCCTTTTGACTTGATAACATGGATATGTCTTACCTGTTATTTCTGTGTTTTTTACCCTGATGAAACAGCTCTTTTTCATTTCTGTTCCTCACCACTGCTGTTGTTAACATCACCCATCCCTAAGTAAAGTCCCAGTTCCATCACCCAGTGACACATGGTTTTATATCTTGTCTCTCCCAGTCTTCCAAGGATATTAATTACAGGATGAATTCAAAGAACATGTAAACGTAAGCCACTAGCCTACCTTGCTTCTTTCAGCCTCGGGTTGGCCATGTTGAGTACTCCTTCCTGCCTGGATGGTGGACTTTAGCTTCTCTAACCCACTGGTGAGTACTGAGCGGCTGTCTGATCTTCTCTCCTCCTGAGCAGCTGTAGTAGTCAGTGGTTTAACTGGATGAGGACTGAAAAGGGAAATAAAGAATTTAAAGTATTGACAAAATGCTCATGAAGGGATTAGTAAGACTAATCTAGGGTAAAGAGTAATTGAGTTTGAGTATTCACCTGACTACGATAAACAGTTAGAAGATGGAAGAATAGATGTACTTCGGTATGAACAATGTGTAGATAAATAATAACATTTGACAATAGATGGCTGGAAGGATGATTAGACTATATACTGAAATAAGTCAAATGAATGATTGAACATTATATAGCATTTTTCAAGACATCCAAAGCACTTTACAGAACCAATGGGGAGGCACTTCAACCACCACCACTGTGTAGCCCCCACCTAGATGATGCGACAGGAGCCATTCTGCACCAGTACACTCACCACGCAGCAGCTAAGGTGGTGAAGGAGCAAGAGAGAATTCACCAATAAAATATAGGGGATGAGTAGAAGGTCAGATTTGAAAGGGCCACAGTGGGAAGTTTAGCCAGGACACTGGGGTAGCACCCCTACCCTTTCATGAGATGCCGAGGGATCTTTTATGATGTCAGAGAGTCAGGACCTCGGTTTTACATCTCATCCAAAGGACAGCACTATTTTTACAAAACAATATTCCCTTCACCCCTCCTGGAGCCGAGACCTTATCGTGGTGGAGGGGTTTGCGTGTTCCAATGATCCCAGGAGCTACGTTGCC
>JAODJX010000059.1:50862-64596 GCA_026776945.1 Isichthys henryi | reverse complement strand
ACTAAGCCACACACCTGAAATGACTGAGCCACACACCTGATATGACTAAGCCACACACCTGAAATGACTGAGCCACACACCTGATATGACTAAGCCACACACCTGAAATGACTGAGCCACAGACCTGAAACGACTGAGGCACACACCTCTCCAAGGCTACAATCATCTAACCAAAGTTCACCCCCTCCTACTGTACATCTTGTTCCTATTTTAAACTGAGAAAAAAACAGTAAAATGACAGAAATGTAAGTACTGAACATTCTGAAAAATATGAGATTAAGATAAACTTTACTGATTGTGGGGGAAATTTGTTAAAGGTTTCAAATAAAGCAGGATTGAAACCTATAATCTTATGTATTATGAATGAATGTATTATGTACATATGTTTTATGTATTACATGAATGTTGACCCTATTACACTTTATATCCTAAAACAGGGGTTCTCAAACTTTTTGATCAAACAGATTGCTGTTCAAAGGCAGAGGTTTGGAACAATTTGTATTTTTAGAACAATTTTCAATATCTATCCTTATTCATGTGCGAAATTTGATTATAATTGTGCAGGGTTTTTTGGGAAGGAATATAAGTTCATATACAGTAAAATTAGCATATGCACAGTATTTTATATTGAAAAGGATCTTGTCCTTTGTCAGCCTGATTTTGTCACTACAGGGCTACTGAGGCATATGGTGTCCAAGTCAACATGTCCTTCTTCAAAGCCATTTTTTTTTATCGAGTAGCCATTTAGCTAAGTTAGGGCACACAAAGGCCTTGTGTTCTCCCCTTGGTCCTCTTATCACACCATCTGGAAACTTAATTCGTTCAAGTTCATAATTCCTCATTTAATCATTCATAAATTATCATTTTTACAAAGGAAACTCAGGCAATTTTTTCAGATTATCTTTAACATTTATACGCTAATAGAAAATTGTTCCCTATGTGGCATGTTACTTTAACTTTTTACCTTTAAAAGTAAAGCAGAATTAGAAATAATGCAGGGCTTTGTTTTCTGGTCTTTCTGCAGTGAATAGTGTTAAATATGAACGGTATAGAGAGCTTCGGAAAAGAATACTAATTATGATGACGAAATAACTGCAGCAGACATATTTAATTATTCTAACTGACGTGTTGGTCAGTTTATGACCATAATGCTGTGATAGTTATGTCAAATGTCATTCTCAGTAAATACATATGACGCATGGAATTATGTATGTTAATAAATGTAAACACTGTGACCGGCCATCTTCTGGGTATGTGTAAATACAACGTTCTCCCTATTTACTCATACCCAAAAAGTGGTATAACACAAAATGATTTACATGAGATGTTTGCATAAATGCCTATGTGAGTTTTATATATGTTATCAATTGTCTAGGATTATTAATAACAGCCTGCTTACTGCTTATCTCACTGCCAGAAACTATGCTATATGAAACTATATTAAACATTTTTAACCATGCTGAAGAAAATATATTGTAGTGTATTTCCCGTTGAATAAAAAATTATGAAACTGCAATATTTATTATAATACATTATAACAAAACACATTTGCATATGAGTGTGAGTCACTTTTAATAGTGATATAGAAGACAGCATGCTGGATGAGTAACAAAGTAAAAGAAAGGACCTTCCCTGACTCAGCAGCGATTGACGTGAAATACGGCGTGAGACTCTGCGAGAATAGTGCTCAGGGCTGGAGCAGGGTGGAATGGCCCCGGGCACGGTTCCGAATGGTACCAGCTTATGATGTCAATGAGGAAAAAATGGCAGGCGTTTTTAAAAAATGCGTCTCCCCTGAAAATATCTGTGAAATCAGTGAGGGTGCATTCTGTCACATTCAGTTGCCCGTAGTACATGAGAGTATTTATTAATCACTTTAAACCTTAGCACTTCATTGCCATACTTGTATGCTATTGTACAGCCCCGGCACTAGAAGCATTTTCCAGGCAGGTTATACACTTTATCTCAAAAAGAGTATTACTAGTAATACTGCACACTGACAATGTTAAAACAACAACTGACAAATACTCATTGGTGAAGCAAATGACAAATTGACATGTCAGAACTATGGGCAGCATGACCAACATAAAGTCTGCTTTTTCATCGTAATTTTAGTTTGCACAAATAAGACCACACGCATTTTATACAAAGTCAGCGATCACTAAAATAATCTGAACATATAAGGCCTATGCTCTAATGTTAAGCAAGCTAAGAAACAAAACTTAATTGACCTGTTAGAAGAGCTGTATATCCGTTTTATTCAAATATATTCAAATTCGCTACAACTGTAGGCTAGACAATCAGATAATTGACTCCAAATTAATGTTAGTTTATAGCAGTCAAGTATTTTGCCTGTTCCATTAACTGCTCAATATTAACTACTTTTAATATCAACATGAATGAATTACGATCAGTTCAGCATTTCATTTATTTATTTTTACAATGTATACAATATTTACAAATCTATTTATTTTTGGAAATCTTGGGGCAGGGTAAACTCATCCATGCCCCCCCTTGATGCCTAAACAACTATTGTATGTTTCTAGGCAAAAAACCATAACCCGAACCATAATTGCACAACATTCAGCTTTGGTCCATTATTTTGCCTGGGAGTGTGCAATACACAACCAATATACAACATACAAGCAATATATACAGCATACATACAGTATACAGGCAAATTGCAACATACATGTAAAACATATTGCATGTGTGTTATTTGTCCCCACTATTCTTTTATTATTTATTGTTATATGTTGTTTAAGTCTGAAGGGAGGAAGGAAAGCAAGTATTTTATTATACTTATACAAATAGCAATGATGCTTCTAACTCCTTGAATCTCTCAGTTTGTGCTGTATGTGCCCTGGGATGCACAGGCATCCTGCTATTAGTGCACCTGTGTCTCGTGTCCTATACTGCATGAGATAGACGCCGGCCACTCTCTGCCCACACAAGTAAGTGGGTGGAAGATGGATGGATGGATGGATGGATGGATGGATGGATATTTAGTGCTAGTCAAAAGTCTAGACACACAAGCTTTTAATGTGCTTGTCTCTATTTCACCTTATAGTAAAAGACCTTGTGGTAATGAAGTAATACCTATCAAATAATGCAACAATCACTAAATGTGCTCAATATCTCGAAATCTTCTCAAATTTTAGACTCTTCAAAACAGCCCCCTTTACCTTTGATGACTCTGCACTACAGACTTAACGTTCTTCCAACCAGCTTTCAGATGCAGCCACCTGGAAGGCTTCTGCAACAGTCCTGAAAGTTGCACAAGTTCCGGGCACAAGTTGGGTACCTTGCTCTTACTATTTGATCCAGTTCATCGCAATTCAACTACACTAGTGGCCAAAATTACTTTTTTGGCATTATGCTTTAAAAATTACTACATTAATATTGGCAGTAATGTTTATAAACAATCAAAGAAGTAAAGGAAATGTTTCCACAATTTTGGTCACTAGTGTACTAAATTTTTGTCACAATTTTGGTCACTTGTCGTTGGGATTGAGGGGGGCAGGCCATCTGTCGCAGCACTCCATCTCTTTCCATGTTCACAAGATAATACTTAGTGCATAACCTCAAGGTCTGCTTATGGTTATCATCTTGTTGGAAAACAAATGATTTTCAGAATGTATGTCCAAACTTTTGACTGGTAGTCTATATAAAAACCTTCTTTGTTAACCTATTTCCCAGTGACTGTGTGATTACATTTCTCAGACCATGTGAATTCCAATAATTCTGAAAGACATCAGATTTTAATTTGTTGTGCCTCAACAGGGCAAAACCAAATAAATACTTAATTGGACTTTATCCATCCCCTAGTTTTTCAGAGGCATTAAAGCCAATGGCAACACAGATTGATTATACAAAAAAGAATTTATAAAATATGGCAAAAGACATTTAAGTTGTTAATGTTTTGTATAGAAGATTAATGATAAATTGTCCATTTCCCCCTAAAAGTGACAGATAAGCTGCACAGCAATTTCTGCCCAAAGCCCCAAACTATGTCTATGCAAAACAACTTGCAATTATCAGAAGCTAGTTTAGGATAATGACGTTCCAAAGAATCTTTTGATTGAAATGTAACTGGATTGGCCTTAAGCAAAGTGGTTCAAATATATATATATATATATATATGTGTGTGTGTGTGTGTGTGTGTGTGTATACATATATATATATATATATATATATATATTTATATATAGATATACATATTAAAAAAACAAGCAAGCAACAAAAACAATAAGCAATACAAAACAAAGTGACCCCCACTTTAGTCTGTATGTGTGTCTGTTTGTGTCTGTCTGTGTGTGTGTGTGTATATACACACATATATACATATACATAAATGAGAAGTGCTAGCAGCAAATTTAAATTAACATATTCAGGGTAAATATTCAGACTATTACGATAATAAAGGCGGATTATTCAATTCAATGAATGTTAAATAGCTGGGGAAATGGTAGGCGCCTTATCTCGGTTACCTCCTATTTATTTTAATCGTTTCCCAAAAGAAGTCTTCATTTTATTCTTCTATTTTTTATGTTCTTGTTTTCCACAAGAAGGAGTCTCCAGTCTGGGGTTATTATTCCTGCTCGCGTGGTTTAAGTGGCGCCCTTCTTTTTAAAAGTGAAATTGGCAAAAGAGTGAAATAAAAGGAGCGAACCTCCGGGGCTACATCAGGATAAGCTCTTTTCATTATGAACAGCATCGATCGGTGGCAAGATTATTTTATTATGCATAACTGAAATAATATAAATTCATCTAGACTGAATGAAAATAGCCTTCCCTAAGCCAACACGCAAATAACATGGAAGTTCCCTGAGCTAGCTTTTACTTTAAATTGATTAAAGTATAGAAAAGTTACCTTTGAATGAATCTATTTCCTATATATAAATACCTGAAATGGTTGGTCTTATACTTGCTTTGACTCGCCAGACAGAACTCTAAATATCTTTTCAAATTCTTCTAAATTTAAATGCTTATTCAGAATGTAAAAATGGGTATCGTCATATTGTATGATCAATAATAATAATAAAACTACCACTACTACTAATAACAATAATAATAGTTTTAACGAATAATATATAGACGCATTGTAATTCATCCTATTTTTTACTTTGCTACAGTAACTGAGATATTCGTAACGTCATTTAAACACATTTACACAAATTAGATGGGGATTAATTGCACAGAGCATAATACACTTAGACGCTGCTGCCATCTAGTGTTTCATTAGTAAATTTGAAGTCTTCTACAAAGTGTTCCTGTCAGACATGAGCAAAAAAATACATCTGAATTATTTTTATACAAGATGCAAATATGTAATGTAAAATAAACTACAAAATACAACTACCAAGCAAAGTAACAATATTAAGTACAGTAATTTGTATTTTAAAAATACAAAAATACATTTCACATACTTCAATTCTGTATCAGCCTTTTCCTTCACAAGCACACTGATTCAAATGGCTAAGCAGAAAAGCACATAACAAGACACAATGCAAAAAACAAATATGAAACATTCTGAAGTGTCTTAGATATATCCCAACTACGCAAACTCAAATAATGGTAAATCAATCAAATGAAAAAGTTATAGTAACAAATTCTGGAAGAGCTTTTTTTGTAATTTAATTGATAAAACATCTTCCTTTTTGCATCACGGGTGCTAATAACTCAACAGCATTTAAAATGAAAAACAAGAATTTAAGAGCTTCAAAACAATTTAAACCGAATTTAAGAGCTTCACAACATCTTAAAAACTTTAAGCACAAATAGCTTGAATGGAGGTTGTAAGTCTTTTGGCACAAGTTATCAACTATTAGCTCCAATAACCATTCATTAAAATGGCTTTAATAAACTAAACTTCCTCGTTTATGTTGAAACATTTTGCACACATAATGTCATCACCAAACATTACAGGGAAGATATTTATTGTATTTTTAAATACAAAAATACTGAACATCAAAGTATTTTGATACAAATTACATAATTATTTTTTATTAAGTCAAATACAAATTACAAAATACTATTTTGCATTTAGAACACACATCTTAAATAATTTTGTATTTAGAACACACGTCTTATCAAAACAAACAAACATATATATCAGAAATACTGCCCAGGCAGGTTGCTGGCAGTGTTGCCAGTGATCAGGCAAACAATAAAACAAGAGAAGAATTTTCAGCTGTCTAATTAACTGGCTTGACCAATCACAGCTTTAGGAACATGATGGCAAAAGCATTTTAACCTTTAACGCAGTGTTATCAATATTGATCTATATGAACATTGTTTGGTGTATCTATCCGGTTTTCAAATTGTAGTATGTGAGTGAACTTGAAGCCAATCCTAGGCAGTACATAGTATGAGGCAGGACCCTGGTCAGGACACGAGTCCCTTACAAAGCAGACACTCAGGTTTCAACCTCTGAGTTTTTATTGTCATGTGTTCATGGAACACAATGAAATTCTTCTGCCACAGTTGCAGGGTAGGGGATGGGTGCTTGGGGGAACAATAGGGCAAACAGCAGTGTAATTATAAACCAGATAGTGTAAGACAAAAGGCAGTATAAAAGCATACACTATATATAAATGTGTAATATAGGACGTGAAACAACAAATATGCAGTAAATACAGTAGGTGGCGCAACAGAGAAGCATTTGCAAATAGGTTGTACAGTACTGTTACAGCATTTCTGTTCCTTATCCCACTTTTGGTGTGTGAAACCATGAATGGAAACCACCGCCTATTCTGAGCAGAGTCACAAGGGGGCACTAAGGCCTATACTAGGCAACATAGAGCGCAACCTAGATAGGATGCCACTCCATCACAGGGAACAAACACACATTATGACCAGAGTCTGGTAATTCAGGTCCAGAGAGTAAAAGTCCAGACCGGGATTTTGTTTCAACCAACCAGTTGAGTATAAAGAGTCACATTCACAGACTTTTATAGACTGCAGCCTTATTGTACACTGCAGACTGCAACCTAATTAATTAATGCAAATCTAGTTGCATTTTGCGACCATTTCTGGAGACAGTGTGACGAAGCTAATCCCTCCGAGCGAGTTTGTTTTCAGGCTTGGTGAAAAGCTAGTGCCTTCTAGCAGGCCAGCATTTGGGCCAGTCTAAAAGCGAACGCCTTCAAGCTTCCACTACAATATTTCTCACGGATGTCTGATTGACTAGGAATAACATGGATGAAATCAGACTGTGACTCTCAAAACAGAAGTATTTAGTCATCTGCTGTAGCATGATTCTGACAGTCGTGGTTAGACAGCTCCACTCTGGATATAGTTATCCAGCTAGAAGGACACGCCATTTGTAATTTAGCTAGCTGACAGGATAGCAGACTCTGGTAAGAAGACCGGCAGTAGTCAGTGCAGCTACATCAACAATTCCTGATGCTCAAACACAACCATCAACAGATACAGCTGCCTGACCTGGAATTTCTGCTGCCTTAGTGCAAACTTTTTTACTTCCCAGGGAAATCACTGTCATTTACATTGGCGCTAACTCTAAGCTATCGTTAGCAGAGCTGTACAACATCAATAAAAATCTCTCTTTTCATCCTGATAGTGTTTTTATTGTGGCACGTGATTTTAATCAAGCTGATCTTAAGGCTATTCTTCCAAAATTCCACCTCAACGCAGCGTGTGGGCCTGCCTAATCACCTTTCAGTCTTCCTATACCTTCTCTATGAACAAAGAATCGGGATTGCTGTACCCTTAACCAACAGTTTGGTTCCAGGATTGTTTTCAGCTCACAGGTTGTAACATATTTGTAGGACAGAGCACACAAGAGGGCTCAAAGACTGCCGTAGAGAGATACATGACTGCAGTTATAGACTACATCAATTGCTGCGTAGATAATTTCACCTGCAGGAAACTGAGTCATGCATTTCCAAACCAGAAGCCGTGGATGACACAAGAAGCATGTAATTGTCTTAAACCTCAGGCTTCAGCTTACAGAACAGGAGATGCGAGAGCATACAGCACAGCCAGGTCAGACCTAAAGAAGGACATGGAGACAGTAAAGCTAAAACAAATAGCAGATTGAAACCCACTTCAATAATGCAACCAGTCCTTGACATGTGTGGGAAGGAATTAGGGGTATTACAGACTATAAAGGGACAACATCTCCCTCAGCGAATAGCTGTTCCCTTAGCCTACAAACTGAATATCTTCTACGCAAAGTTTGATAGAAACAGTGAACAAGTAACAAAGCCCCTCCTTTCAACTGGGGATGCAGTGATCCTCGACCTTCAAGAAGTCAGATCCTGCTTTTGAACCCTCAACCCCAGGAAAGCAGCCAGACCAGATGGTGTGATGGGTCATGTCGTTAAAGAATGAGTGGATCAACTCTCAGAGTTCTTCACGAACATCTTTCACCTCTCCTTAACCTCATTCTGTGTCCCTGCCTGCTTTAAAACATCTACAATAATTCCTGTTTTTAAAAATCATTTGCCACATAACTGAAGAATTATAGGCCTGTAGCACTCACTTCCTCACCAGCCAAATGTCTAGAGAGATTGGTTGTGAAGCACATCAAAAGCATTGTGTCTGCCTCTTTCAATCAATATCAGTTTGCCTACAGGGAGAACAGATCAACAAAAGATTCAATAGCCATAGATTTTCACACAACACTAGAATACTTGGAGCATAAGAACACACATTGAAGAGTACTTTTCATCAACTACATTTCTGCTTTTAGAACCCAGCCCAATAAGTTCATTCATAAATTATAGGACCTAGGACTTAATATTTCACTATGCAATTGGTATCAAACCGTACACAGTCTGTCGGACACGGCAAGCATGTTTCATCTCCTTTGACCCCAAGACCAGTATTCCAAAAGGATGTGTGCATAGCCCTCTACTCTATGCCCTTTACACACATGACTTATTGAAGTTTGCAGACAATACCACAAATCTTGGATTTATATCAAACAATGATGAGCCATGTATGCATGAGATGCAGAAGCTGGTTGCATGGTGTAATATTCGCAACCTTGCTCTGAACATCAGAAAGATTAAGGAAGGAAGCACGATAGTCACTGATAAGTTGTCTTGGAGCATCAATACCACTGCAGTGATTGGGAAAGCTCAACAGTACCTCTTTTATCTGAGAAAACTTAAGAAAATAACCCTCTTGCAGAAGCTCCTGGTAAACTTCTAACATTGCGCCACTGAGAGAGTGCTGTCATAATCATTGTCAGTACAGTTAACATACTGTGCAAAGGCCAACCAGCAAACTCTGCAGAAGGCGATAAAGACTGCTGGAAAAATCATTACAGATATTGCCACCATCTTTAGGTCTAACTTCTTACAACAAACTTAGAGCATCAAAGGCTGAGGAATGTTAATTAACACAGCTAAAATGCAAAAGCTCCACTTGCCATAAATTGCCTCTCTTATCGTTCATCTCTGGTACTCCTTATCCTTCCCAGCCTTAGCCAGTAAGATCTGGAGTTTGTTTCTTCTGAACCCTAGTTTGTCTACCCTTAGAGATGGAATGTTTGCAAAGTCATACACAATAGTATCTCTGAATTATCCCTATTTCTGCCCTGAGAAATGGTTCATCTGTGCTCACTGCCTCCACATTTGTTTATGTAGGTGTCCTGCTCGAGAGAAGAGAAAATTACATTTTGTGTAGTTTCTTAGTCTGAGTAGGAATAAAAATCTCTTGCTTAACCTTCTGGAAGAAGATACAGGTGTGTCTGAGTAAGTACTTCCAGAATGTAAAACAGCTTCTTCTCCCAAGTTGCCCATCCCCCATCTTTGAGGGGGCCATTTATTAATTTCTATAGGAAAGACCCTAATCCCAACAGTGACAACCTTAATCTACAATCAGCCATAACCTTAACCATAAGTAACCAAACTTGTGGTTGGGCAAGACAAAGGAGGGACAATCACAAACAAACAAATAAAACAGATAAAACAACAACTAACACTAAAACTACAACTAAGAAGACATATGGAGACCAATCAAGAATCAGAACACTAAGTGATACAGGAACTATCATGCAGCAACAACCACAATGGCTGACTCAAAAACAGCAAATTGCGCAAACAGGAAACAGGGAGCAAAAAAAGAAGGAACTGTAACTGAAATACATAAACACTGTGGAAGTAAAACTGGACATTAGTAGGCCTGGGAGGGAGGCATATTGGGTCTGTTATGTCTTAGGCCTTAGGCAAGAAGACCTTTGGGTACCTTTAAATCAGAGTTAGATAAGATTTTAACAACTCTGAGCTATTAGTTTAGTTCTCCCTAAGCGATCTTGATGGGCCGAATGGCCTCCTCTCGTTTGTATTGTTCTTATGTTCTTATGTTCTTAAGAGATTGTTTTGAATACTGTGTGACCTCGCTTCGTGATAGCTGCCTGTAGTAAGTTCCGCAGACCCTGAGGAAAGCTCAGACCTTGGAGAGACAGACAGCGGAACAAAAAGGGGGGAGAAACCACCTGCAGGAAGAGATTCGAAGCTACACCAACTGGTGCACAACGAGTTGTAGCTTTATAAAATAGTTGCAGCAGACGACATATAGTATGTTACATGGGGATACTAATCATATGTTAACTATGTATTAGCAGTGATTCAATGACAATGCGGCAACGTGTTAATCATTAATCAATGGAACACCCAAACATTAATAGTGATTCAATGTCATATGATCAATATCTATATACATATCTCAAGTAGAGTATAGAACCCGAGATAGATTCCGGTAAATAGAGCAAGATGGGTGGATTTTACCTTGTTACCAAGGTGAACCAATAGAGCAGGAGAATTGTGTTTGTTACACAAAACGAGATGGTCAACAAGTACTGGTGGCCAATTGGGGAGAAGACGCACGGGACGGGGCTAGATAAACACCGATCCTGACACAAACAAAATACAAGACTTTTGAAATTTTTAGTTTTTTGATTGCAGTCACAGATTTTTATAAAACAGAGTTATTTATAAAATAGAGGACTGAAAAAATAATCCCCAAAACATAACTTCAAAATAACAGGGTTTTAACATATTGTGGGGACATTAGGTTAATTGGCAACAGGTCTGTAAAATTATTGGTTATAAAAAGAGTCTCTGTGCAGTGAAGACCATGGACACCATGTCCTCTGGGCAAAAGAGTAGAGTGACCATCCAGCTGATTATCAGCGCACAGTTCAAAAGCCAGCATCTGTAATGGTATGGGGGGGGGGGCATTCGTGCCCATGACTTGGGTAGCTTGCACAATTGGGAAGGCACCATTTATGGTGAACAATATATACAGGTTTTGGAGCAACATACTGTATGCTGCCATCTAGATATCGTCTTTTTCAGAGAAGACCTTGTATATTTCCACAGGACATGCATGTATAACAGGATGGCTCCGAAGCACATGAGTCTGTGTGCTTGATTGGCCTGCCTGCCATCCAGAACTGCCACCCATTAAAAACAGTTAACGCATCATGAAACGTAACATATGACAAAGGAGACCCGGAACTGTTGATCAGTTGAAATCCTATATCAGGCAAAAATGGGACATTTCACTATCAAAACTCCAGCAACTGGTCTCCTCAGTTTTTGTTGGTATCAGAGATCAACAAAGAAGAGGTGATGCTACACAGTGGTAAAAATGCCCCATCCCAACTTTTTTGAATTGTGTTGCTGGCATCAAATTCAATTTGAGCATATATTTGTCATAAAACAATAACATTTCTGTTACAACACTTGATATGTCTTTGTTCTATTTTCAGTTAAATATGAGTTTATACAGTATGATTTATAAATCATTGCATTCTGTTTTTATTTACATTTTACATTTTTGGATATGGGGTACTCCGGTTTCCCCCCACAGTCCAAAGACATGCTGAGGCTAATTGGACTTGCTAAATTGCCCGTAGGACAGACAGGATAGGCCACTGCTGGACCGGCAGAGTACATAGGACAGACACCAAACAAGACCAGAAAACAAGGACATGGACAACACACATGGCATGACTAGAGGCATGGAACAAACAAAGGCGAAGCCAGGGATCAAAGGAACACCAAGGAATAACCAACATAACAAGCAAAACAGAGGCAGGACAGGGAATTGGGACAGGGACCATTTTGGTGCTTATCAGCTGTGTTCGTCACCTGGCAGAGAAATCGCACTAATCAGATTGGAAGAGATTATGGACATTTATCCCCTGCCAGACTTACACGATATGAGGAAACGCGGCGATACATAACAGACCTTTTAAAAAATATCTTGCACAGCGGTAAGGGTGACTTTGAAACATACAGGGTAACTGGAAACTCACGATTGCATCATCACGATTGTGTCATCGGCCAAACAGCTGATCGACATCACAGGAGGAAGGAATTTGTATGGTGGAGATTTCACAACCACTCCATCTGATAAATCAAATGTCCGCAGGCTGAGTATGAATGCATGTGTAATTTTTCTCATTCACAATATTTCAAGCAGCCTTTTGCAATGTGTTTGAATGTTTATACCATGATAATGAAAATACCATTTATCATTCCTTACTACTACCTCACTGAGTCAAGGAGAAGGGATGTTTTTCAAAAGGTACATAATTATTTATATGTAGGACATTTATTTCAGTTTTTCTTACCCCATAAGAAAATATATATATGAACAAGGGGCGGCATGGTGGTACAGTGGTTAGCACTGTTGCCTCACACCTCTGGGACACAGGTTCGAGTCCCTGCCTTGGTCACATGTGTGTGGAGTTTGCATGTCCTCCCCATGTAGTCGTGGGGTTTCCACCAGGTACTCCGGTTTCCCCCCACAGTCCAAAGACATGCTGAGGCTAATTGGAGTTGCTAAATTGCCCGTAGGTGTGGGTGGATGGTGTGTGAGTGTGCCATGTGATGGGCTGGCCCCCCGTCCTAGGTTGTTCCCTGCCTCATGCCCATTCCTTCCGGGATAGGCTCCGGACCCCCTGCGACCCAGTAGGATAAGCAGTTTGGAAAATGAATGGATGGATATATGAACAATTATACCTTCAGTACCAAGAGGCTAACTTTGGGAATGAAATTGTGAACCTTTTGTCCATTGCTGATATTGAAAACTAAAGTACTGAAGGTGTTTTTTCTCCTAATGAGTTTACTTCCAATGACAATATAGTGTTTTCAGTTAGTGCCAACACTTGCGGCAGCTTCTGCACTCCTAATATAATCTGTTCTATGGAAAATTCTTTCAGCGAGAGCGTCTCAAGAAATGCTGATTAATCCCCCGACAGCGGTGACACTGGTAAATTGTATGTATCCCTTGAGTCAAGGTGCTTTCGTGGCCTGATGTTTTTGTGGTGCCAGGTTTTTTTTATGCTGCAGAATTCTACCTTGAGAGGGTACAAGCCATGAGAAATGCCAAGAGATGGTGAAAGACATGCCAATGTTTGAAGAATTCCAGAATAGATGGCCAACACTTTTTAAGCAGGTGAAGAAAGTGTTATATTTGGACACTATAAATTATTTTCCATTGAGCTGATTATTTCCTTTTCAGTAGTCCAACTATGTGTTTATTCAGGTGAAAGTTAAGTTCACTTGGATAATGATTTGTACCCCGGATAAGTTTAGTGATGTTCCATGATAAAGGAGGGTATGCAGGGGGGATAATCGCACAATTAATCGCTCTGATTTAAATATGAGTACAGGAGCCAGGCCTGGGGGTGGGGCTCGAGGGCGAGCGCCTGGTGGCCAGGCCTACACTCATGGGGCCTGGTCGGGCACA
>JAODJX010000059.1:4684-16043 GCA_026776945.1 Isichthys henryi | reverse complement strand
TGACTCAGGCGGGGATTCGAACCCGGGTCCCAGAGGTGTGAGGCGACAGTGCTAACCACTGCACCACCATGCCACCCCGACTGACCAATTCATTGGTGGAATTATTTGCTTTTGAGAAAGCTATTAATTGTTTTGATTACAGGCTTTTGCAGCAAAATCATAACGTTGTGCATGAACTGTTTTGAGAAATGCTTTTATAGTCATGAGAATGTTAAGTATGTTTCATGAAATATGTCAAAGCAATTGAGAAAAACTGTAACACTAATGGCATATTGGTGCAAACAAAAGCGCTGCATATGCCAAAGTATGTCTTGCTTGGCGGTTAAAGGAGTTTGAGCGTTCACTGGCTTGGGAAATGGTGGTGCTAATGTTACACATCACTCTAAATATGGAAAGCTGTTATATAGCATGTCATATCTCCATTCAGTATCATAACTGCTTATTCTCCACTGGGATTGCAGGGGGCCCAAAGCCTATCCAGAGAACAATGGGTGGGCACCAACACACCACAGGACCAATTTTAGACACACCTATCAGCCTACCCTGCATGCTAAACCAGAAACCAGAAAACCCACACAAACATGGGGAGAGTGCGCAAACTCCACACAGAAAGGACCTGGGATCAAACCCAAGACCTTCTGGCTGTGAGGCAGCAGTGCTAACTGTGCTGCCACCATTTCATAGTTCATTCTTATCTAATTGCAATCAAATTGGATCTTATTAAATCGCTATCTTGTGAATCGTAATTGCATCAAATCAGGCCATTGATCCAGCCCTATTCAAACAGGGCTGCACTGTTTACAGTCTAAGATACTGTGTTTCCTAGTAGGAAAGCAAAGTCACATCAAGTGGAATAATGCTTAATGATAATGTTTAAGCAACCCCAATGCCTTCGGCAGGTTAACAGAGTTAAATACCTCATGCAATTACAACTGAGTCCTTGAGATTTTGGAGCAGAAATATCAAACTGTAGTATATATGCTACTTTGGGATAATGGTGGCTGTTCCGGTATCTTCTCACCTGGAACACAGCTTCTCGTTTGGCTTGCCCTTCAAACATCCAATATGGTATCACGGTCAGGCCCAGGCTCTCTCCTATAAGGAGAAAAGCACTGAGGTCAATGCACAAGACACGAGTGTGGCCTACAATATGACATGCCAGACAAGTATATAAATCTATTAAGAGACATTTTCCCCATCAGCTGCCATCACCACACAGAGCTCCAGACCATAACAATTTAGTCGCCCTGAAATCAGATGTTGTTCCTGATATCAGAAACTGGATTTTCAACTAGTTAAAATTTTACTTCTGATATAAACAATTGGCATTTTGAATAGTTAAACCTGAATTCCAGGTATCAGAAACTGGCATTTAAACTTGTTCAAATTTCAACTTCCTTTGAAATGAATGAGAGGAAGATCATGAGAGTGTGATACAGTGGGAAAATGACATACGAAAGTGGCAGGAGCTTTTGAATATTTATTATTTAAGGTTTATATTTTAAAAATCAGCATTTAACTTAAAGATTTATTTTCTTTTAAGAAAACTTTGTGATTTTATCCTTTAAAATAAAATATCACTATTTTATCATTATTATTTTTGTAAATTGTATACTTATTTCAAAAGCATTTATCATATAGGAACATGTTACATTGAATGTCGATATACATGCAAGTGGTGCACTTATGCTGGTGCTCCTAAAATCTTCAGTAAGGAGCACCAGTGCTAGTACTGGAGAAAATTAGTCTGGAGCCCTGCCACTGTGGGCTGAGGGGGTTCATTGTAATTCATGACCCAGTCAGGTGGCTCGCTTCCATCACCAATAATTACATACACTAACTGTTTGTTTTTAACATTGTTTAAATGCTTTAAATATTCTGTATGATTATCCTTCAGATCTGAATAAGATGTGTCATTGCTACGAATCATCTGTGTACTTGATACAGCACTGCAGCCCCAAACTTGAGGCACATAATCTGGAACAGTAGGGGCACTGGAAGTTGGTGGTTGTGATCTCTGCTGGTTCTGTACTGTGGCATTTTATCCTGGCTGCGATAACTTTTTGGTGCTGGTTTTTCTTGAAGTGGTGGTGCTTTGCCAGCATAGTCTACCCCTGGCATATTTTTCCATCTACTTTGGATGGATTTTGCACCAGGGGAAGTTGGCCTTGACCTCGTCTTTGACGCATTTCTTAGGCTGTCTTTTGCCATGCACAAGCTCTCCTTACAGGAGGCATCTGGGCATATGAGGCTTCTCCATGCGAATGATGTGCCCTCCCCCCATCGAAGTTTGGGTTTAGATTTGATGTTAGTTGACTCTGTATGATCTAGGACCACAAAGTTGTTAATACAGTCCTGCCACTGGATTCCCTGTATGGATTGAAGAGTTCACATGTGAAAGCTTTTCAGCTTCTCGAAATGTCTGGGATACAGGGTCCATGATTCACAGCCAGAGAGCAGAGTTGGAAGGAGCACTGCCTTTTACATCTTCAATTTTGTCAATAGGTGTATGTTATCTTGGCTGAAAACTCTGTTCCAGAGTCTCTCTTGCTTTGCTGAAGCCATTGTTGATTTCATTGTTGAAGGAGCCATCCTGGAAGATAGTGCTTCTTAGATATTTGAATGGCTGAATATTTGCAATTTAAATGTCACCTATGGTTATGTTTTGTGCAGGAGGGTTGGTGTTAGGCACTGGTGGGTGGAGCACATTGGTCTTGCTGAGGCTGACTGTCAGGTTAAACAGTTTTGAAACCAGAGAGAAGCAGTCAAGCATTAGCTGTAGGTCTGAGTCTTTGTGGGCCACAAGGGCACAGTCATTGATGAAGAGGGCTTTCTGAAGAAGGGGGTGATGGCACTTTGTTCTGGTGTTAAGGCAATGAAGATCAAAGAGGGAACCCTATCTCTAGGCTGCTAAAAGCATGAAACAGCATGCAAGAGAAGATGAAGTTCAACAGATCTGGAGCAATTATACAGCACTGCTTAATTCCATTGCTGATCTTAAAGGCTTTTGTCACATCCCCACTGGTGAGGACCTGGCTGGTTATGCCTTCATGGGAGAGCTGGATGATTTTTACAAATTTCTGTGGACATTCAATGTCTTCAAGGATACTGTTGACAGTATCGAAGGCTTTCATCAGATTGATAAATACAGAGTAGAGAGGCATGTTTTGTTCGATACATTTTTCCTGTAGCTGCCTCAAGGCAAAAATCATGTCTGCGGTGCTTCGGCCTGGTCTGAAGCCATACTGAATCTCTGAAAGAATGTCATCAAAAGCAGCGATGAGTCGGTTTGTGAAGACTTGAGCAAGGATCTTGCCAGCAATGGAAAAGGGTGAGATGCCCCTGTAGTACCCACAGTCTGATTTAATACCCTTGTTTTTATAAAGTAAAATGATCAGGGCATCACAGAATTCATCTGGCATTTTCATCATTGTTAAATGATATAGAAAAGATAGAACACTGCAACATGTGAGTGTAGAAGTATTAACGCTAATGCTAAATTAGTCAGTTTATCTCAACCTGTTTGATGCTCATCATATACACAGGAAACATCTTTATCTGCAAAACCTCCACATTGGCAAAAACGAGCCACCCATAATCTGATGGGGGATAAAAGTACTGAGTTAAATGGAAACTTGCTCACAGTTCCGTAAAATCATGGGAGGCAGTAATGAGACACAGGGTCCTGGTTGGTGACTGGCTCAGGCCTGTGAGATGAGTAAATGCTGAGCTGCATTAGACGAATGTCAGACCGACCCAGAAGATTGCCAGCCTGCTCCTCTGCTCATATACAAGCACAATGAGTGTCTCAGCTTCAGCTTTCAGCTTCAGCAAGAAGAGTTACACCAATTCAAATGGCAGCGGCAAGACCCATGCTCCATGCTATCTGATATTTTATGATAAATCAAATATGTTAATGTCTGGACTGCTGACTATTGTGCTTGATGGGAAATTTGGGAGTATGACACCTTGAAGGCAGAGATCCTGGCCTGGTTGGGTTTTGGCTGAGGTTTGAAGTCTTGTGGGGTATCCCTGCAGCTTTGCAACAGGGCATGCCGATCAAAGCAGATCGACTAGCCCATTAACCCTCAACCCTCTGCAGCTGTTTTTTCTAGTATAAGCTGAGGAAGGAGACAATGAACAAGAAAGTCTGGCCTTGACATCCTGTATGTTGAGCTTTTTCAGTAGATGTCAAAGGAGCAGTTCTTTTCCAAATGATCAACAGTGAGACAACTGGTTTGGTAATCCAGGGGGAATTGAGAATTTTGGACCATTTTCCTAATAAGTACTTCCTTGTCCGAGAAGGACACCACGGTGGGGCACATCCTGATATGCAGGAAAGGATAAAAAAGTCAAGCCAATAATCAGACAGCATAAGGAACAATCCTAACAACTGCAACAGCAGGCCTACAGTCAGCCTGCTCAGGTCCAAGAGTTCCACCCTGGTGATTGGGTTCTTATCCTCATCCCAAATGCCTCTTGAAAGTTCCTGGTCACTGGGCAGGAACAATACCCTATTGTGGAGTGTGGGTGGGTCCTATGAACTATATTCTGTAGTCTGGCAAACCAGCCACTATTCCATAGAACAGATCTATGAAAACAATGAATCAACACCCTTTGGTTCTGTTATGACATCCACTGGTTGAACCATGGTTGCCCATTTTGAGAGTTACCCCATGCCTTGCATGAATGGACTGCTCAGTTGTCGAGTTAAGGCCCCACTTCTTATCCATCCAAGTCTATCTCAAGGGTCATAAGCAGGTACCCCTTCGTCTGGAGAAAACAGCTTTTGTATGGTCAGTGGCCACTTGTAGTAGCGTTCTCTTTATTGATGTCTTTGGAATGCATGTCACCTTCCAAGGACTCATATACCTTGTAGTCCATGCTCACTAATGGCATGCAGCAGGCAGCATAGTTGACCTTGCCAACCTTGCTGAGAGCTGCACAGAGTACCCTGCTTGTCACGACTGGATCACTGAACCCTGCTAACTGGGGTACCTCATTGTATGGGGCCTGTTCCACTCCCTCATCCACCAGGGTTATTATCGTTCACGATAACTAACAAAATAACGAAAACTAAATGTGAAAAAACACTTTCATTAACTTTAACAAAAATACAAATAAGGCTTCATGAAAAAATAATACCTAATTAAAGCTGTATTGTATGTTTTACCAAACAAACTAAAAATAAACTAAAATTATGAATAAAATGTCTTCAGTTTTCATTTTGTCAGTTTATTTCATACATAACTCTAGGTGGATTATTTCTTTTATTTTTTAGCTGTTTCAGTTTTACACGCACAAACATATGAAGCCCTGAAAGGGACATGGAGGGGAAGAAAATCAATGGTTGAAAATCTTTGTAAGATCTTGAAATACTTGTATAAGTACTATGCCCATTTAAAGTACAAAAGATAGAATTAATTAACGAAGTATAAGCCATATACTGTACTTATTATTATACTTATACATACTTATTATACTTAAAAGTATTACCGCCAGAAAACTGAATATATAGGTAACTTTTCTTGCTTAGTTACTGGTGGTGAATGGACGTAGAGTAATTATTAATAAATATATATAAAAGCACATAATACGAAAGTTCATGGTGTACATCGTCCCCCAGAGACTAAGGCAAAAAGGCCAGATGGCTGATTTGATGTTGTTCAGATGCTTCCAGTTGATCACCTGTTTGGAGTGATGACAAGGTTCGTTGTCATCTTAGAACAGAAACTGGTCTGGAATCAGCTCCTACAATGATGGCACCATGCACTTTTGCAGTTTTGTGGTGTAGTTTGGTCCCATTCACCATTCCATCAACGACGTGCAGATGTCCGATGCCATTGGCAGACATGGAGCCCCAGACATTCAAAGGAGGCTTCACAATGAGGTTAAGGAACTCAGCCTTGAACTCCACTCCAGGAAACCTTGCTGAAAAGCACCTTTTCCCAGATTTCACATGTCCAGCTTGAGGTCGTCCATGCCAACTCGATCTAGTAGCATTTTTGGATATCAGTCATTAATGGCTTGTTGCGTGCTTTGGAGCCCTACAGACCAATCTGCAGGCACCGGCAATGAACTGATGATGAGCTGACACTGACATGACAGTTGTCTGACCACTCAAACAGTAGCGGAGGTGAGGTCATCTTGTGATTAGTCAATGAAATGTGTCAAAGTGCATGGTCCTGGCATAATGTTGATGCACATGGATGACCAGACCAAGGCTTGTCTACCAACAAACAAATCACTTTCTTCTTTTGTACCATCTATACAACCACACTGACTGCAGCTGATTTTGCTGGCAATCTGGCAGCACGAAAATCCTTCCTCACTCATCACTGACATATGAACACACTCCTTCAGCATTCTATTCTTTCATGATCAATGCAGAAAGTGTATGAAACCCAAAAAGATCCAGTTTTGACACAGGATGCATACAAGTAATAGCAGCTATGTTCCAATATTGTAAATATTGTAAAATTAGAAACAAGTTATATTAAAAAGTTGATTCTAATAGCCAAATGTATCAGTTTTTTTTTGTTTGTTTTTTAAGCAGACTTAATCTTGCATTACATAGCATAACTTCTCTGCAACTGTTCTGTGTAAATGAGAAAACCATGGATTACTTGCATAAAATTCAGAAGTTTCATAAAGCATTCCAGTCTGTTAATCTGATTGCACATGATTTATGATCAATGCAATTGCTCATTGCTCATTGAATGTACCTCTAGTGGTAGAAAAGAAACCTCTACTAGCTATTGAAACAGTTGTATTAACAAATTAAAACAAATACAATAAGAAATACAAAGGGTGTTAATAATGTATTACTAATCTAGCAAACATAATATTTATGTGGCCCACACAAGTTTGGGCAGGTTCCAGTGTAGCCCATTCACTAAAATGAGTTTGACACCCCTAGCTAAGAGGAATGCAGATCACCTCTTCCACACACACTGCAATCTCATAGCTAGAAATAGCAACCTTGCAGAAACTGTGACTACAGGGGAGCTGCAGGTAATGTTCACGATGACTTGGAGGTGCATCTCCTCAGGCTGCATTAACAACTTTATACTTTGAAGGAAAAAAAAACAGGAATGAAGTGAAGTAAACCCCGCAAATCCTGTTTCAATCTGCCAAACATTTAAAGTTTATACAGAACATATACAACCACACACAATGGCCAAAAATGCAAAATCCCCAAGCTTGAAGGCAACAGTGCTACCCATTAAGCATCCAGCTCAGCTTCTAAACTTGTAAAAAAGAATAAAAATGCATGGTGCAGTTTGATGAATGATTTAACATTAGCATAGAAATCTCTTTATATAGCTAGAACATTCTATGAAAGCTGGAAACAGCTGTAATTTACAGTGCAGATTATTTATTTCATTTATATGAAAGCAACAAGATCCAAAAATAACATTTGTTGGTTTCATGAATTTATGATGATTTATTGATTTTATGGATTACTGTATGATTTATTATAAATAACGCATTTTTGTGCCAGAATGACGACAAGAGAGATATCGTTATGATAGCAAGTTATGATTCCGTTCTGACCGGAAGAAAAAAAATTGAACCACTTAAACCACTGATCAGACTTTCTGATTAAACAAGTAAAGCGCATCTGCAACCTATTTCAAATGTCTAATCCTCATTAAACGACCTATACAAGAATTACCAAAGTGTAAGAGTCTGTATGCATGATAGAAAACCTGTTCTGCTAAGCACTCGGAATAAAGCCGAACAAAACAAAAATCTCATTAGTGTATATCTACATATCAATGGACACGGATGCTAGCACATGCAACTGGTAGGCTGGGGCAAGTTTAAACTACCGAGATGCTCCATCTGAACTGACAGTATAATTACCTTGTTCCCTGAGGTCTCCATTCACTATTGTTAGTGCACAGTTGACAAGTAGCAGGATCAAACACATCAGTGGGCGTCCGCATGCTGCTGATATAACTGACTTCTTTTGCTGGTACATCCCCGTTTGTCTAAGTACCTCTCGCTGTAATGATCACTCCTCTACTTGACGTTAAGAACTGTCTACCTAAGAAAACAAGAAACGCATTGCTGTGTAAAATCGCAGAAGAGAATTGGCGCCTGCTTGGTGGACTGTGCGTGCGTGTGTGTGTCAGCGCGCGAAAGCGAACAGGAAGAAAAACGCCAACTTATCCGAGAATCGTATCTTGACTTGTTCGTTTACAAGTCATATTGTACCATCAGCCACAATTCATTCACAAACGGACAGTTTCAGTCATCTCCTGCCTTGCACTTACAAAAAAATAACTATTGAAAACACTGGGCTGCGATCATTTTAGTTGTACTGTATTCGGTGATGGAATCTGAGAATTTTACCTAAGCAACTTGCAGGAATCAGTAATTATAATGTGAATTTTATTTTCACCATTTCAAAAGCCATTTAAAATGTGAAGTTATTTCTGTTCTTTTGGACATGGGTTTTGATAAAAAAAAAAAAAAAAAATGATTCCTTCAGTTTTTGCCATCGAAACACACTATATGGACAAAAGAATTGGGACACATCTCTTAATCACTGACTTCAGGTGTTTCATTCAGACCCGTTGCACAGGTGTATAAAATCATGTACTTAGCCATGCAGTCAGGTTTACAAACATTTGTGAAAGAATAGATCGTTCAGAAAAAACCTCACTGGATTCAAATGTGGTTCTATCATAGGGTACTACCTTCACAATAAGCCAGTTTGTGAAATTTCTTCATGCTAGATATTCCATGGTTGACTGAGTGGCATTATTGCAAAGTGAAAGCATTTAGGAACAACAGAAACTCAGCTACAAAGTCCCAGATTACGTAAAGTAACAGAGTGGGGTTGCTGAGGCGCATAGTGCATGAAAGTTGCCAACGCTCTGTTGACTCAGTAACTGCAGAATGCAGCTGCTGAATGCAGCTGATGAATGCAGTTGCTCGGCCATGGAAACACATTCCATGAAGTTCCCTAGGCACTGTCCTTGAGTTAATCTGAAAGCCACGTGAAGTTTGGAGGTCTGTAGCTATTGACTCTGCAAACTGTTGGCGACTTCTACATACGGTGGCCTCAGCATGTGTTGTCCCCGGAAACAGCCTACCTTACGTGGCCTACAGTTTGCAGAATTGCTGTTGTTCTCAATTGCCTCAATCCAATCGGTTATAATACCACTAATAGTTGACTGTGGAATATTTAGTAGCAAGGAAATTTCACAAATACTGCACAGGTGGCATCCTATCAAACCCATTCTTTCACAAATGTTTGTAGAAGCAGTCTGCATGCCTAGGTGCTTGATTTTATACACCTGTGGTTATGGAAGTCATTGAAACACCTGAATTCGATGATTTGGATGGGTGTCCCACTATTTTTGGCAATATTGTGTATATTGCATTGGTTTTACCATAATGGTACTACTATGCTATTACCATACCATAATACTTTATAGTCAGGGGCATCAAGAGACTCTGAACAAATCTTTCAGATTATGTGTTTACACACTTAATTACTATTCTGTCTGCTTTCCAATAGCGGTAAAATACATCAGGAACTAGAAACTGCAGTGAAAATAGACAGTGGAAATTGAAATGAATGAAAATTTCCCCGAATAAATTTCAGTCTTAGTTCAATATGAAATGAATAACATTTACATGTACGCAGCTTCTGTGGTGAGACAGGAGTGGGAGAGAAGAGGAAAGAAGAAAACTGAAGCAGTCCAAGAAAAGGGCCTCTCAGGGTAGAATTTCATCAATAGTCCCACTCGCTTCAACCAGTGGAAATAAGTGGCGGTGGGACGCGTGTTCAAGGGGTTACCAGAAAGATACCGAAGAACACTCCATCTGCAATGCTGCAGAATATTCTAGAGAAAAGGAAGAAAACGGAAAGGTATATCTGGTCAAAGCAGTCCAGCTCTTCTGAGTCACAGGGAGCTTTTGTCAGTTGGGGGAGGTACACGACAAGACCCCAGGTCCCATTAACAGTTTTGAATGCCAGATACAAGCTAATTAGCTTTAAAGTGTCAGTACCATCCCTGAAAGCCTATATTTAAGTAAGCTATGTGCTGAGGCATTTTCAGATTTTTTGGTGACTGGTGTTTAGCCTAGGGTTCCGTCACTATTATAGTAAGCTCTACTCAGCAGCACAGCAAACGCTTCACTGAAAGATTGCTGGTCAGACAAAAACAGGAGTATTCTGGAAGCGGATTGACACACAGAAGCAGGGATGTACTGCCGTTTCCCAGAGTGAATATCCTGTAATACCCTGTTGGCAAAATGAATTTCTGTGGAGTACTGCAGTACTGGTGAGTTCCTGCTTCTTATTCATTCTCATATACTGAAAGGAATTGAACAAGGAAATTTAAAATACATGTAAACTGCTCACATGTGCATTAAACAGATTCAGCAAAACATAATATAAACATAGTACAAAACAGTATAAAATAAAATAGTATAAAATATACATTTGTTGATTGCAGTCTGATTAGGGGTAACATAAAAATGAATGCTGAAAACCATTGGTCTAGTAGAAAATTCTGTCTTGTTAGGCTAATGACCTCTTGTGGACCTAAGTCGAGGTTAAAGGGAATCTTCTAGCTTACAGAGCAGAATCCACGCCTCAGTACTGCTGCTGTTCAGAATGCCAGGTCTTACACAAAGTGGCCAAGTTGGTTAGGATAGCTACAGGCCCGTGTGTGACTATACCCATCTATGAGCAGCAGCACTTTCATCAGAGAACTGTTGTTTCAGGAACTTAATTAGTGCCTCCTTTGAAATCTAGCTATATTCTGTATTTTTAGTGCAGTCAATCATCTTAATTACTGCATTTGTGTAATTAATTTCCACCCTAATGGCAATGTTAATTAGAAGATAATTGTACTCTGTATACTAATTGAGTGATTTTGGCAAAATGCATAGGTACCATGTTGGCCTGAATACAAGACAATTTTCCCCCCTCAAAATGCATTTGAAAAAAATGGTGTAGTCTTATAATCGGAGTCTAGACAAAAAAGGGATTAGATGGCACCAAATACTAAATTTTGCAACAACTATTTGACTTACCATAATGTAGATTTTATGTAAGATTCCTTGCACGAGCATGATAGTCTGAAAGCGTGATTATCATGCCAGATGCGTGACAACTGGCAACCTTGCACGCGTTTAGCGCGTATCCCTAGTCTCATATAAATTGCTGGCTTTCCTGGCTGTGCCGCTGCTAGTATTAAACCGATAGCTGTTGATAAGAACAAAAGAACATAAGAAATGTACAAACAAGAGGAGGTCATTCGGCCCATCAAGCTCGTTTGGGGGGAACTTAACTAATAGCTCAGAGTTGTTAAAATCTTATCTAGCTCTGATT
>JAODJX010000058.1:38969-51506 GCA_026776945.1 Isichthys henryi | reverse complement strand
ACCCAGGATGGGGGGCCAGCCCATCGCAGGGCACACTCACACACCATTCACTCACACATGCACACCTATGGGCAAGTATAGTTAATGCACAGGTATAGACCTCACAAATATTAACGCCCCCCCCCCGAGTTTCTAAAATGGCATTGCTATGGTCACTATCCAGCACAAACGCGGCACATATGCTTGAGACCAGTTTGGTTGAAAACTAAAATATATGGGGGGGGCAACTTCACGCAGGTGACTCTCATGCAGGCATGCCTGCTAGGCAACTCCCTGCAGATCATAATAAAGACGGTTTACCTTGCTCCTCTGGACTTCTTTACGGGGATGCTTCTTCTGAGGCTTCCTGAAAAAAACTGCACTTTGCAAAATGACAAGAAGATGATGACAAACCCATGATTTCCACAAGAACAACAAACCGCTAGTGATAACCATTCAGAGTTGCATAAGATTTATATAAAAAATGTACTGCGTTCTGGAACTCTTAACTGGTTTATCATTGGTTGTACTCAAGCACAAGGTTATTTGCTGATTGGTCAAAGGAAATGCAAATGTACACAGTATATCTTCATATATCACAACTGGTTTGGGTGTTTTATATTTTATTTTGGGATGGTGCAATCATTAGTACTATTTTCAAATGAGGGGCGGGGGCGCCAGCCAAAGGATAAAGAGAAGTTGAAAAATCTGGAATATCACTTCAAATACTCATTTTGTCTCCTTTATTAAACCATACATGTATATGATATGGCGCATTATGGATGTGTATAATTTTAAATGGTGTGTTTACATATGAAGTTAATACGTTTGATTTATTGGAAACTGTCAAGATCCCTTGTCATTCTTCCTGTTAGCAATTTCTATGTTCTGGTCAGCCTGCCTGTATGCTACTGAATTGTCAATCGCATAGAGCAGGGCTGCCCAAACAGTCGATCGCGATCGCAGATTAATTCTCAATCGATCGTGAAGTGCGTGGCAAGCGTCCCTGCATGTGCGCGCGCCCTTTTTATAATGTGCAGCTAATCATGTACTATAAACATTTTGCACGCAAACATGTCAGAAGCCAAACGATCAAAAACGTTTCATTTCCACAATGATTGTGAACAGTCCCTGACACTGTCAGGTCTCAGCTTTCCAGAGGGGGCAGTACAAGGTATTAACTCTGCAGGGTGCCCAAACTTTTGCAGACACCATTATTTGTTTTTCTGTTATTTTGAAAGTGTAAATGATGAAAATAAAATACATTTTTTTTGACATATTATAAGAATGTCTCATTTGCATTTTGATGGCTTTTGGGGATGTTTCCATCTTTCCTTGGCTTCTTTATGCACATTAATACACATTTTTACTTGGGGTGCTCAAAATTTCGATCTCCACTGTATGTCTTATATGCAATGCGAGCGTGGCTTAACCGAAGAAGGACAGTTTGGAGCGGCATTTCAAAACGGTGCAGAAAAGCTAGGAGATCGAGTTGCCCGCCAAAACAGCCATACGCCGCCGGAAAGTGCCAGAACTGAAAAGTCAGTCAGCAGCACGGCAGTCAGTTTTTACCAAGCTGCATCTTCCCAGTGGCAGCGATCCCGCTAAGGTAGAGAAATATATTTATTTACACTTTTTCAATTTGTGTGCAGTATTGTTTAGCACGGCGCCATGGTGGTGCGGTGGTTAGCACTGGGGCCCGGGTTCGAGTCTCCGCCTGGGTTACATGTGTACAATAGTTAATTGTTGTTACTAAATTGCCCATAGGTGTGCCCCCCATTCTGGGTTGTTCCTTGCCTCCTGCCCGTAGCTTCCGGGATAGGCTCCCCCCCCGCGACCCAGAAGGATAATTGGGTTGGAAAATGGATAGAATGTAATCATTCAGACTCTATTAAGAAGCTGATGTAAACCGTGTAGAGCACCTTAGTGCCCGTTAGAAGTTTCTGTATCTGTTAGCTATCATACCTTTGATGTATGAATGAATATGTACTTTATTAGTGCTGCAGCGTATCACTGTGTTGAAGGACAAATGTATTATTAACCCTCTAACCAGAAAATGTGCAACAAGCAGAAGCTGCCAAGGTTTGCTACAGAAGGAAGGGATTCACCTGAGTTCAAAAGTTCACGGCTGGGTATTTAAATAAATCCGAGTAGAGATGGTCAACGCCACCATTATGTTCAGCTGAGGGATCAAACGGGAAAAGAGGTATTATTACACGATAAGAAAATGTAGAAAAAATAGTGTAAAACAGTATTGGACACACTCCTGTAGGGTGTCCAGCCTTGTTTGTAACTCGCTGTTACAATAAAGACTGAATGTGAAGATCTACACAAGCAGCTCCTGAGTCCTGATTGGCAGTGAATGAAAAAACAACAACATAATCTGGCCCCACGAACAGGATCGGAGAGGAGACCCAGGGAGGCGAGCACCTGGCGGAGGAACCGGAACACATCCATCTGCACTGAAGGGGACACCCTAAGGATAGGTAAGAAAGGGCTTTTATTATTGCATGCGAAGATAGGGAAATAGAAGAGGGAAAAGGAGATGGGGGTGTCTCTAGCCCCTGTAAGGGTACTCGCCGAGCAGAGAACTGGGGAGAGGAGAAAACTGCTTGGGTAGAATTCAGTGGGCCCAGTGTGTGTGTGGTGTGAGAGAAATCCCCAGAGGAAGAGTCATGTGTGGATATTGTCCCGGAGATAATGCTGTAGAAGATGGGACAGTTTAATTTGAGGGTTTGGGATATTGTCTCAAGGCAAAGAGGCCTTGGAGGGTTAATGATGATTTAAAGGTAACTCCCTGAGAGAGGCACCGGTCTAAACTAAAGGTTTTTGAGTTACTGTTGGGAGGCCCGTGTGTTAAGTTGTTTAGAGACACTACCCTAGAGACTGGGGGGTCTGTTTTGTGAATTTAAAGTTATATTCCCCTAGAGACAGTGGGTGTATTTCTTGTCACACCCTGAAGAGAGGGGTCCGTTCATTTTTGTGGAGCAGAAATGTTGTTTTTTTAATGTAAAGACAGAGATGCAGTAGAAAAAGGTCAGAGAGAGCCCGTGTAGTAAAAGTGATTCAGAAGTTGTGCCCAAGAGAGAGGAGGTCTGTCTGTCTGTTTTAAGTTGTGAGGCAAAAGTACTGTTACGTTGTAAAGCAATGCATTGTTTTAGGCAAAGATAATTTTGAAATAGATAAGGCCAGAGAAGTCCTGCGTGGTAAAAACTGCAGATATTGTGTTGAGAGAAGAAGGTCTGCTGGATCGGACTTATTGTAATATATAAAATGCTGTAGGAGGAGAAGGTCTCAGAGTGCATTTAGTTTAATGGGGAAAATTTATGAGCCAGTGGAAAAAGCGGATATACGTGGTTTTGGGCCAAGACAGAGGAAGAGTGCGTACAATTAGCAGATTAGGTGAGCATTAAATGTGCAGAAATAGTTGTTTCAATAATAAAAAATGTATGGAGTCTAAATTGGTAGGAGGTGAATTGATAGAGATGCAGAAGGAAGTATTCGTGAGCTTTTTATTTTTTTAAATTCTCTTTATTAAAGTTTAACATAAATATTTTTTACAGTACATCAGCAGTCAAATGTCCAACAAAAATGCAGGAATATTTCTCTGGGCAGTCTGTGATCCACACATCAATATACATACAGTCCAATCTGTGTACATATAATCATCTAATATTATCATAAAACCAGAATGGGTTGGGTGCTGCCACCTTTTAATATGGACCCATATTCGAATAACACTGTCAATCAACTAAGCCTTCAAAAAGCTTTCAAAAAGTATACACAATGAAATCAGACCGTAGGCCGCTAAATAGGTGGAACATTTAAAACTGAATTTGAGAAAAAAACTTATTTACAGAACATGTAGTTAGAGTATGGAATAGTCTTCTTATTCAAGTAGTGCAGGCTAAAACCCTGGGTTCCTTTAAATCAGAGCTATATAAGATTTTAACAACTCTGAGCTATTAGTTAAGTTCTCCCCAAACGAGCTTGATGAGCCGAATGGCCTCTTCTCGTTTGTAAATTTCTTATGTTCTAAGATATACATGGAAGTTTCAATTCAACCCTGTCCTTTCCTAAGTGTCATACAGCTGTTGAAAAAAGAATATTATAGATTGGAAGCCATTTCATAAAGAAACACTCCATTCTCAGTAACAATTTTGCAGTTATAAATTCCATATTATACACTTTCTTTACTCTTTGTTTCCATTGTACTATATCGTGGGGGGCTGGGGTTTTAGCCAGGAGATCGTTATCATCTTCCTGTCAATTAAAAGAAGAACTCCCAGTAATACTATATTCTGTGGTATAATTCCTCGTACAAAATGAGCCAGTTCAAGTGGTAATTTTAGGTTCAAACATTTTTTAATCTTTATATTTTGCCAGTATTCTGACAGTTTTAGACAATCCCAAAAAATGTGGGTGTGGTCTCCTACCAGGTCACAACCCTTCCAACATTGATTAGAGGTGTTGCCAAACGTACTGTATGGACATGACCCTGGACCAATCAGAATACCATCCAGGGTCATGACCCTGGACCAATCAATGAAGGACATGCCCCCTCCCACATATGACATCTTAAATGGACACCTGCTAAACTCTGCCCAAAGTGCTACATAATCTCTGTGACACTGAATCAATATACATACAGTGCAGTCTGTATACATATAATCATCTAATATAATCGTAAAACCAGAATGGGTTGGGTGCTGTGTATACTTTTTGAAAGTTGTGCATATAAAACAGGGAGCAGGGCATTTAAAGGAAGATCCAGCTGTATTTTCCTGGCTGGACCAGGAGTACTTGGATGTCATGTGCATGATTTAATTTGAGGAGGCACAGCTGACTTCACTGCCCCTGTGATTTCTCATATTAAAAATGCTTTTCAGGTTGGCAGAGAGGAGACCAATCATTTCTGTTACATTGGCATGGAAATGACAATTGAGCTGTCTTTCTACAGCAAGAAAAATATGCTAAGACTGGCTTCCATTCACATTGATACAACTTAAGCTTGCAGAATCTGAAGTAGACCAGCTTAGATCTAAGGTTGGCTAACTTCCCCGGATAGCAAGACATAGTCAACCTAATATTATGATCTGTTACTGAGATTCAGCTTAGCTAAAATTATGACATAATTGAAAACTGACTATGTGTAGCTGAAGTTCCAGTTTTTTTGAAAACCGGATAAACTGAAGCTTGTTTTATACAGTGATGCATCACTGGGTAACGTTTATAAATGGAAGCACAGAAGAAAGTTCCCACCAGTGCGTTGGCAGGGTTGTTTGCAGTACCCTTGTTGGAGAATCTCTTGTATTGTCTGATGGAATTGATAACGCAATATTCCTTCCTACACTGTTTTCAGAGCTTATCGCAAGCGACATGGATGGAATGAGACTGCAGCTGGGGATGAGCAATATCAAGGAACTGATCAACAATGAAAAGAGTCAAAATGTGAAATAGTCATGTACCAAGAGAGCTTGCAAATTGTTTAACCAAAGAATAGGCATCTGCTCTGCTGTTTCTAAACATGCTTAATGATGGAATGTGGCCCATGTGAGTGTGGCATCCAAAAAGAAAAATCCCAAGAGATTTTTGTCATGCTTACGTTTTAATATTAATATGTAGACATATTGTAGAATATTAATGTTCACATTAATTTGTTGAAATGTGTGTTTACTTGTTTTATTACTGCAGTGGTTATTACAGACTGCACATGTGCGGTGGAGGATTGGTTAGTCAGTGGAGAATTCATATGACAATTGCAGTAAGTGAGCTACAGTAAAGTTAATTATTTCGAAAACAGTTTGTTTATTGACTCAACACATAACTGTGCATTTTAACCTTGATACTAGGGATGAGCAACCCTGATCCTGGAGTGCTGGTATCCAGCAGGTTTTCCATCCTACCTGGTTTCTGAGGAACCACACCTGATCTCAGGCAGATAGTAACTCATCAGGTAGGATAGAAAACATGATGGATACTGGTACTCCAGGATCAGGGCTGCCTACCCCTGCTTTATACCACAAATACATATTTGCATACCAGTTACGTCAATCCATATATTATTAAGAACATTGAAACACAAATTTACCATATTCACTAAGTATTATGGTAAAATGGGTGGTTTGATGGCAGAAAATGATGTTTTACTTCACAAAGGTCTCATCTTCTCCCATATATTGGAGCTCAGCATACAAATGCAGATTCTGAAGTCAGTTCCACTATCCTCCATCAAAAGTTCTGTTTATCTGCAAATTCCAAATCATGGGATGCCGGTAATCCTCTGCTGGGCTACCAATTTGGCATCTGCTGCTGTCAATCACAAATCTATATGCTTCATTTTTATGTCCTCACCAAAGTGCTTGATTCATTTAACCAGTGGCCACCATGCAGCCCATCTCATTAAACAAATGGTTAAAATTCCAGCATGTCGCCCAATATAGCTGTCCATGACTGTAAATTAAAGGTGAAATTCTGCACTTAAAGCACTTAGTTTTATTTCAAATTCAGAGAGAGAAAATTAAAAAAAAAAAAAATGTTTCACTGCCTATATACAGTGGTGGCCAAAATTAGAACATCTGGCATTTTAAGAGGTTTCAGTTTTTGTTGAAGTGGCCATTAAAATATCTATAAAACGAATGAAATATCTACAAAGTCATAAACCATAGAACAGAGCCACCATAAGGAAATGTAGGTCATGTTCCTTACAAAAAAACAAGCCAGGCTTATTTCACTGTCAGTGTCACACAATCATGTTCCTTCACAGAAGCCAAATTACTTGTTTAATCACTGTCAGGTGTGATCATGGTTACACTGATGGTGAATGAAGAGTTTTAGGGCACAGCTGAGTGATTCTTTTGAATGTACAAGGTCTATCCTGCTCATTACATGTAAGTGATTGGTAACATCAGGGTTTGTCACTGAGGCTGCACCACCAATTGGTATAAATTCAAAATCTTGAAGCACATGTTGCTCTTCTTTGAACATGGCCAAGGTGAAGGAGCTAACGAGTGAGTAACAGGTTCGAATAAAGGCCCTTTTTGATGCTGGCTGGAGTTACCGCCGCATAGCCAAGGACTTGAGATGCAGTCCAAGCACTATAAAGTACACTTAGACCACCATGGTGCCACCAATTCACACCAGAACCGAAAGGGAAGAGGTAGGAAAAAGAAACTTTCAGACAGACAAGTGAAGCATCTCAAAATTCTCAGTCTTAAGCCTCTGACGTCAGTATCATAAACTAAATTCATGCCAAATAAATTATTTCTTATATATGTGATTAGGCATTAAACTCATCATAATCTTAGTGTACTTTGTAAATATCTCAGATTCATGTGCAGTTAGTAATTTGACATCAAAAGTATAAACATTGCAAAATGCAATTTGGAACACTTGCAGAAACATTATAAAAGTACATAGTAAGCAATGGTGGCAGTTTGTTTTGATCCCAGATATCTGATCACCAAAGTCTTGGTTACATGAAGATGACTAAATGGTGTAGTTGCAACATTCACAGAAAATAAGAAAAACCAAACTCATGTCACCATTTATAGCTCCTTTCATTGAATATATACCAAGTTTCATGTGTATGAAATGAGCCATTCACACTTGGCCATACCCCCCCCCCCTTTTATGGCACTGATGGGGATGTATCTGGATCGCGTTTCACTGTTGCGTTGTTCATCAAATTACCATGCGATTGTGATTTGAATATGCGGAAATGCAGCTATTTAGAATGCGAATAGTGATCTTCAGGTGAGGGCGGTACTACACCCCCCCATGCAGGTAAAACAAAGTAAGGTGACATGGTTTAATTTTTTGCCGATTTCACATAATTTTAAAAACTTCCGGCAATGGACATTTTGAAAAGACAGATTACGGATTTAATCAGTGTTTATTTCATGTTTCTACAATAAGATTTTAGCGATTTATGAACTGAAATACATGAGAAAGATACGCAGCATCGCAGACGACTCCAGAGTTAATCCCCTTATCTCAGCTAACTTAGCCTGACTTGCACGTTGCACCGGAAGTATTGCAGAGAATACCACCATGGATGTTCTGCTTCTAAGCTAATCTGTGGCTTCTATAAATTTATCCTTCAGAACAGCCCTCCTACCCATACCCATGCCTCTGGTGCCAACATGCATCACGACCACTGGATCCACCCCGGCTGGGGCCAATAGCCTGTGCACACGATTCAGAAGGTCCCCCACCTGGGCACCAGGCAGGCAAGACAGTATATGGGACCCTCAATCATGCACCACTACTACAACCTCCCTCTTCCTGGGGGGAGGGGGCTCCTCGGAGCCCAAGGGCCCACCGGCCTCCCCAGTCTATTCCGGCTCTAAAGCTGGAAGCACCTGAAAGCAGTTAGATACCATCACTTGAGGTGATGCCGCCTCTGTGAACTGTGTACGCCCTTCTCTACATCTACGACCTACATTCACCCAGCTCTCTCGACCTACCTGTTCTTCATTGTCCCACCCCCCCTGCTTGTGACGTACACATCGTCTCCCTAAAAGTTGTTTTAAGTATCTCTTTTAACTCTGTGTTGTGTTGGATGAGAGCCAGTTGCTCCTCGAGGTCATGAACCTTGACCGTGAGCGAGTCCACTAAAGTACATCACTGGCAGATGAAGTCCGACTGGACGCAAACATCCAGAAGGGCAAACATATTGCAAACACCACACTGAGCTGGCCCCATAATTACCTAACTCACTATGATCCCGTCCCTTTCTCCCAACCCAGTATATTTATATAGCTTATTTAACTTTTAGTAAAATTTTAGTTAGATTTAATTAACGTATAGTTAGAATAAAGTGCCGAGTGCAATAAAACACTTACGTTAAAGTTAACATGTTAAATTGGATTTTTTTTTTTTATTATCCAATAGGATCAGAGATAGGAAACTTTTAAAATAACAAAATTAACTATTACTTACCCGAGAATAACTTCCTACTCAACCACGTATAACAAAAATAAAGCAAATTTACTCCTGAGAGGCCAAAAACCCACAAAAAAACTCTCTGACATCAGGATACTGCCAGCGCCTGAAAGAAGTGCAAAATGTCCCACCGGCCCTGACTGGCGACCGAGCAAAGCTCAGGAACAATTGTCCTTTTCCGATGTTAGATAATATGTGTATGTGATGTGTACAGGTATGTGCGTGTGTGTGTGCGTGCTCTAACTGGCACTCTGTATGTGGTTCTGTGTGTTTATTCTAACTGGGCACTGTGTGTTCTCTAACTGGGTGACATGTGTACATATATAGGGCAGGAGGAAAGCCCCCCCCCACTCATCAGGATTACATTTAGTTACATTTTAATCAGAGAGAAAAACTGTAATTTTTAGTTTATTCAGCACACTGAACACAGTCATTTATTTTTGTCAAACATACATTTCAGAGTAAAAAGGATTATAAAGGTTAAAAAGCATTTTTAAAGATTTTACCTTTTTGCCAGGAGAATCAGCAACATGTCACAGCGACACTGAAGAGTTTCTATTTACAAAAAACCCTGGATAGAGGGGCTCAGTGAATGAGGAGGTCAATCGGTGCAGGAGGGTCAGTTCATCAGAGGAGACTCTGTAGAAGGACAGAGCACCAGCCTTCCAGTCCAGATACACTCCTACTCTGCGGGGGCCTGAGGGCTCTATAGGTATGAGTTTATTGTTGTGCCGAACAGAGTAACTGTCAGGATCACAGTCCAGACCCCATGACTTGTTATTGTATCCAAGCATACAGTCCTCATTCCGTCCTTTCCTCCCGATTCCTTTATAAGTCACTCCTATCAGGGCCCCATATCCATCCCACTCAGCCTCCCAGTAACAGCGGCCAGTCAGACTCTCTCTGCACAGAACTTGGGGGCGGACGTCAAATCTCTCTGGATGATCACGATATGGCTGCTGCTCCATTGGCCACAAACTGGTCACCTTCCTGTTCCCCCCTGACAGAGACAGGCGTCTGTTTGCTGTGTTGGGGTCCAGTGTCACCTGGCAGGAGTCTGTAGGCAGGAGGAAGAGCCGCTAATAACATCAGGCAGACCTGCATCTCCACCATTTTATCACTTACATTTAGCCTGTACTGTATTTATCTGTACTGTACAATATAAAAACAGCACAGTTTCCCCTAAAGAAATGACAAAAAAAGTATTTGAAATACAGTGATGCTTGCGCTTTATGAACACAATCCGTTCCAGGAAAGTGGTCATGAACCAATTTGTACACGAACCTAGACAATTTTTCCCATAAGAAAGCATTGAAATTCGATTAATACGTTCAAAAGCCTACCAAATAGTAATTTTTGTTAATTACTTTTCTGATTTCTATAGAAAAACTTTAAAGAAAAACACAATATAGTGTGTTCCCTCCTGGTACTCCGGTTTCCCCGCACCGTCATGCTGAGGCTAATTGGAGTTACTAAATTTGTCCATAGGTGTGAATGTCTGAGTGAATGGTGTATGAGTGTGCCCTGCGATGGGGTTGTTCCTCGCCTCGTGCCCGTAGCTTCCAGGATAGGCTCCGGACCCCCCACGATCGAGAAGGATAAGTAGGTTGGAAAATGGATGGATGGACAATATAGTGTGGCGATGGGTGGACGGAGGCATCACGGGAGCAGAGAGAGACATGGAAATTTGCTTGATAGGGAAATCAGGTTCTTTATTAACAGTCCTTAACTCTTGTATTGCTGTGGTTGTTAATGGTTGCATTTCCCTATTGTCGCGCGTGTTTGCCCGTGTTTTGTGTGTACCTACAGTAGCCCGAAATTTTTGGTCGCGAACCAAATTGTTCGTAGACCACAGCGTTTGTGAGCCACAGGCACCACAGTATATGAAATAGCTCAGGAAATGTAGGACGGCATGCGACGTTGGTGGGAACAGCCACCAAAATACAGCGCGTGCTAAACTAACAGCTTAATTACCGGTAAATAAAATTACAAAGCAGCGACATTCATCAGACATATTCACCACAAGCATATTTACCACAAAAATTAGGCACCAAAGATTAATACTAAAAGTGAGTGTCTTTATTTTAGAATATAACATTCCTTCTAACCGCACGCCTCTACACAGCAGCGTTGTCCGCAGACTGAGAGTGAGTCCGGCATCAGCGCCAATTTAGAAGGGGGCCAGGAAAATGGCACCGTTGTAACTTGTGTTTTTTTTGGTCCTGAAAACATTTGTGCAAATTAGGAATTTAAATTCTCCTCCACGAATAATATATACCCTGAATATTCAGCTTGTAGACTTGTAAAAAGGCTTGTAAAAAAGTTCATCTGTTCATCCATCCCCAATTCCATAGACCCAGTACAGTTTACCTACCTTACCTTCCATCCAAACAGATCCACTGAGGACGCCATCACACACGTACTGCACACCACCCTCACCCATGTGGACAGTAGTAATGGGAATTATGTAAGGCTGCTGTTTGTGGATTACAGCTCAGCCTTCAACACCATCGTCCCACTTAGACTGTTCACCAAACTGAGGGACCTGGATCTGAACTCGAATTAGATTTCCTCACTGGTAGACTACAAACAGTGATAGTGGGACCCCGTGTGTCCAACACCATCACCCTCAGCACTGGAGCTCCTTAAGGGTGTGTTCTGAGCCCCCTACTCTACACGCCCTACACCTAGGACTGCGTTGCCTCCAACAGCTCCAACACCATTGTGAAGTTTGCGGACGACACAGTGGTAATTGGACTCATCACCAACAACGATGAGTCAGCCTACTTGAGGGAGGTGTAGAACCTGTCGGTATGGTGTAGGTCCAACTGCCTCAATCTGAATGTCAGTAAAAGTGGATAAAAGAGCTGATAAAAAGTGGATGAAAGAGCTGATAGTGGACTACAGTAAGAAGAAGCAGCACTCATTTTCACCCATCCAGGTGAACAGTGTTCCAGTGGAGAGGGTTGACAACATCAAGTAGCTTGGGGTTCTGCTCATTGAGGACCTCACTTGGCAATCAAATGTCAGCACTCTGGTCACCAGGGCGAGAAAGCTGCTGTACCACCTGCGGCAGCTGAGGAGATTTAGGGTTACTCCAGTGATCCTAAAAATCTACTCAGCAGCTGTGGAGAGCATCTTGACCATGAACATTACGGTATGGTTCGGGAACTATTCTCTAAAGGACCGCAAAGCCCTGCAGAGGGTGATCATGGCAGCTGAGCGTTGTGTCAGATCTCCTCTGCCCTTCCTGTTGGACACCTACATAAAATGCTGCAGGTCCAGATTAACTAAGATAATTAAGGACTCCTTACACCCCACAAACTATCTGTTCCGCAGGCTGTACTCAGGCAGACGGTTCCGTTGCCTAATGTCCAGGACAGAGAGACCCATGAAGAGTTTTTTCCCCCAGGCCACAAGGCTTCTCAATTCAAACTAATTCTGGTCCTTCTGTACACTTATGTATGTTATATTTGCATTGTAAATTTGATTGTATATTTGATAGATTGATATTTATATAGGGGTGGCAACGTGATGCAGTGGTTAGCACTGTTGCCTCACACCTCTGGGACCCGGGTTCAAGTCTCTGCCTGGGTCACATGTGTGTGGAGT
>JAODJX010000057.1:112224-130971 GCA_026776945.1 Isichthys henryi | reverse complement strand
CCCCCCCCCCCCCCCCCCCCCCCCCCCCCCCCCCCCCCCCCCCCCCCCCCCCCCCCCCCCCCCCCCCCCCCCGTCGTCAGCAGGTCATCTTGTTTTTCTTTGTTTTCTCAGCAGGAGAACTTTGTATGGATCAGACTCTGGCCTCCCACAAAACACTATCAGAACCCCAAGGAGGGCAGCCCCCCCAAGGGAGGTGACCTCCCACCCCCTGACCTTTCTGGTCCATTCCTCTCCGGGGGGACACTGCACACCTGGCCCGCCAAACCATTCAGCCCCACCCTCCACGCTGAATTGCACCTCTGTGTGATCATTTCAAACACGCCGGTTTGATCGGCGATCTCATCTAGCGATGTTTCCTGTCCAAATAAAACTCGCTGTCAGTTATTGCAAGCGGCAGCGTCTGCTTTCGTATTACCTGGGGCAAGCAGTCTCCAGCTTGTCATTGACATCAAAGGTGTGTGGCTGTGTTTCTCCCCAGCTTTTTCATCTATGATGTTGGTACCTCCCACCTGTGGGGGTGGGGGGGGGGGCATTTGGTGGGGGTACAACCAGGAGCCACTCCCAGGCTGGTGATTGGAAGGTCTGGAGGGACTCAGCAGCCTGTCAGCACCAGGCCAATCAATACCGTGCATCTCTACTAAGAGGTCAGGAGGTCAGCCTGAGTGGAGACATCTCTCAAGACACGTAAACATGCCATTGCATGGTTTCCTCGGCAACGTGAATGCCACCCTGTAAGAGCACAGCGAGGCCGACGGAGCATTTCCTGCCAAGCAGACTATAAAGGAGCCATTGAACTGGAGAGCATCCCCGAACACTCGCTTAAAAAGAGCCAAATGCGCTTTGAAAATGTATCTGAAATTTTTCGGATTGAGTGGCATTACTTTGCAGATCTGATCTCAGTGTAAAAAGCATCCCTCCCCCCCCCAACCCTCGCATTGGCTCATCTGGGGCTCATGCGCATCCAAATTGCAGCAGGAACCAGGACATCATGGGTGCCACAGGAGATTTTGGGCCCCATGACAGCATATTGTGTTGGGCCCCCAACTCAGACCAATCAAATTATGTTCCAAATTGTTTAGGGCCCCTGTCCTAACTTTCCATCCCTTTACAGCGCTCCTGGGTGAATGACACAACATGAGCAGGACACAGACCAGAAAGTTCCAGAAAGCCGCCCCAGGGTTCCTATGATCTGACAGACTCCTCCCTGTAACAGTTCTGCTAATGAGCCCTTTTCTGTGGTGTTGGGGTGGGGGGTTGGCCTGACCACAGGGGCCGGGCTCAGCTTCCCGCCGTCACACTCGTTGTGTATGGATAGCTTGTCCCAGACATATTTTTGTCCTCAAATATAATTCCTTCTTATCTGACTAAAGGAAACAAAGTGTTTAACTCCTGGAGGGGAGCCAGGTTTTTACATCGGGCCATAAAAGTCGCCTAAGATGCGGTTTAATGTTTGCTTAAAACGCTGACCTGTTATTTCAGCAGAGCCCTGGAATGCTGCTGGACCCAGATCCAAGCGTTTACCAGTGGGCCTGTTACCCACAATGGCTCCCCTAAACCGCATTATGTCATATATCTTTATTATCTGCTAATAACCAAATAACATTTAAGTAACACACTTGCGCCTTAAATTGAGAAGGGCCTATTTTCCCCTTAAGGGCGCAGAAAAACAGACGGTACTATAGCCGGCTGTCGGCAGGCGTGACAGCCACCCCCCCACTGTATTGGTGAATGTGTGGGAGAGGGGTTAGGACGCCTGGGACCGGAGCCACGACGTGATGGCGTCACTCACATGGCAGCACTGACGGCGTGGGGGGGGGCGGATCTTTCGTCCTCAGGAGTGTTTTTACGGGTAGAAACAGAAAAGAGAAAGTAGAGCATCAAACTCTAGATGTTCGTGATGGATGTGTGCTTCGCTGCCTCATAGGATACGTCATTAGCAGATCGCAAAGGGAACATTACTATCTCCGGAGAGGGTATATCATTTATGCCGATGCTTTTAACTAGTGTCTCACATAATAAGAGAAATGAACACATCTTAGCCAGGAGACGTCGTTATGTAGGCCTGAATCAGAGAGAGCCAATCAAGCGAAGCAATCTGTCAGAGCCTCCATTTGCGGAAACCAATCACAGACCCCCATCTGTCAGCAGCGTTGTGCGCTTGGGCCAATGGCCAGCCTCGTCAGTGCGGGGTGCTGAAAGCACAATGGGGCGCCAGTCGCTCACTGTGGCCCTCACTGAGAATCGGAATGGGGGAATTAGTACTGACAGGTTTATTCATCGAATACTTAACTGGCCTTTGAAGGGAATGAGCAAGACTGCAGAGATATTGATTCCCCCCACCCCCAGCACCACCTGAAACATCTCAGGAATTCCCAGTGGCCGCTTGGAGATGAAGGTGGGAGACACAGCGGCACAGAAAAGAGCTGCAGTCTTTTCCCTTTCACTTGCCCACGTGACACGTGTTTGCATTAGCAAAGTGCCAGGAATCGCAGTGCCCCCCACTGTTGAAAACTCAAAGCAATCAGTGGCGTGGTGTGTCTGGGTGGGCACTGCAGGCCAAACTAATAAACATTATTGCGGTATTTAACGGCAATTTATTTATATGTTTTGTGACCAGTCAGTGTTAATCGTATGCTTTAATCATGCCCATCTGCACAGTGGAGCCTTTGACCTGTTCGGTCCACACTTCCCTGCAGTTATATCCCACAGGATTAACAAGGCCGACTCAATCACAGGTTGGAAGTTTTACCTACAGCATCATGGAAACATTTGAATAATATTATGCAAATTGTGATTACAGTTCCCAGAAAATAAAATCAGACAGCTGTGCGTCTCGCTTATGGAGTATAATGCATGCGGATGTAGATTCACTGATTTTCTACACCTACATCCAGAGAATCCCGTAACAGGAAATACACAGCACACTGGCTAAACCTCACAGGGATCTTAGTGACATTTTTAGGGTATGTGCGGCTAACTGTTGACCCAAAAAGAGTCCTCCTGTTGTACCACAGAACCCGACGAGTTGCCCCTGTATAATATCTGGCCATATAAAGAGATAAATAATTATTTAAAAAAAGAAAAATAGAAAATAAGCAAAATATCTAAACAGAGATTCTGGTACTGGTGCCTTTCTGGGAACAAAGAGGGGTTTCTTCTCTTTATGTCCTCTTTTGGACTTGGGATTTAGCGTGGTTTAGTGGATTCTGAAGGATTCCAATACATACTCTCCTTTGCCATGACATCATGGTTATACCACTCCTTCCACCAATCAGGATAATGCTAGCTTGAAAAAACATGGCTTGGCTCTGAATGGTGCCTGGAATCGTTCTGTCTTTTTTGCTCTACCCACCCCCAAGTCATTCAACCGGCAAATGATTGGTCAACTTTGGCGTGGGTTTTGCAACTGAGCCCTCGACTTCCATTCCATGTCAGGCTGCAGAACTGGTTTTAGGTTATATTCTTAATCGACTAGGACTCTGAAAACCCAGCTAATTCAGTACTAATGACTGGCATAGAGTCTAAGCTTATCAGGAAGCTATAAAAGTGAAGTGCATTCGTTTTAGTGGCAGCCGAAGCTAATGCTATCCAGAAATATCTCATAACGTTCAGTGAGCTGGTAAACATGTCACTGGATGGTTAGTGGCATAGCAGTGGCATCCAGTGTAGTAGAACCGCAGCATGTCAGCACTATACCATAGAGAAGTACTGTGATTCACTCTAATCCTTGGGGTGGTCTTGGAACAGCAAATACCCAGATACTTGGTTTGGTAACACTTAGCTTAAAGCAGTCATCATAATGCATTATTGATACTGTCATAATGCATTATAATCGTCAGAATTAGCCATTATAATGCATTATGAAGGTATCTATAATGCATTATACAAGAGAGCTTCATGAAGTATAATAAACATGGCTATAATGTGTTATGCCTTTTTATAAATAGTTATAGTTGTGATTATAATACTTTATGAATGCATTATAATGCATTATGAAGGTATCTATAATACACTGTGATGACTGCTTCAGTTTCTCCATAACAAACACTGGCGAGGGCTCTTGTCGTATTCACTTGCTGCTGTCATTTGAATGGAGAATACAGAAGATGAGGGATACGTTGACAATGGAAAGCCGTTCCTGATTGTAATAGGGAGTTCATTTAGATTCCTCATACGCCCTATGCCCCTCCAGCAGAAAAGAGTACACCTGCGAGCATATCCGAAACATCCAAAACTCGCATATATTACCGAGAGACCGAAAGGTAAATGTCCACAGCGACACAGACCCGGCTTTCCTACCCCCCAGATCAGACAGCGTCTCTGGTTTAAACAGCGGGACTCATTACAGATACCCCCGGCTTTTAATGAAAAGGGGCAAAGAGAGACGTGGCTTTTAGAGAGAAAGAGGGAGTGAGGCAGGGCTGAGTGTGAGGGCACAAATAACAGCAGGGCACATTCACCCGGCCCCCGTCTCATCACTTAAGCGAAATTCGGTAAGCCAGGGGGGGAGGGGGAGGGGTCCAACCGCGATTGCAGAGCCGTGGGGTGATCAGATTAACCTTGGCAAGGGCTGCCTTTAATGTTAGATCCATATTTCCGGCTTTCTGGTCTGTTTTCCCTGCGATCTTCCATGTGGCTGCAGTAGCATTTTCATTCACATTTTCATCTGACCTTCAGCACCGGCGTGGGGGTCCCTAGACTGGGGGACACAAACAAATGTGCTAAAAAATCACCTAAAATCACCTTGTGATGTATACATTAATGGGGAAAAGGCTCTACATTTCACAGCTTCAGAGCAGATAGAGAGAATAGGCATTCCTCTCCCAGGATATTATAAATAACTATATATTTTCCCACAATATATTGCAGTGGTTTCAGTGGAAAAGATACTGTAATGTTGTTGTTATTTTTCTCTAATAATGCTGATACATTTTCATTACTCTCGATGATGTAACACTCCAGCCTTTATTCATCGGGGTTATTCATACATCATTCACTGTACAGGAACTTCTCCACATACAGTCTATGGTGTCTTGCTCCGTAAAATGACAAAAAAAGGCTGCAGCCCCCCCCCCCCACAGAAAACAAAACAACCTGCACCCAGAAGATGGCCCAGCATCACTATGTTACAACATCTCTCGGTGTCGTCCAACAGCTCTATGGCCAAAAAGCTGAGAACCTTCCTGATCGTGGTGAACCTGTACCAGGAGATTGGTTACAATAAGAAATAATGACAATAAAGAAAAACAAAGGCCTATTTTTAGAACTGTGAAGCTCACCTGTAATGAGTGCCGTGCCTGGGGTGACCACCTAATCCATATCGGGGGGGGGACACTATGAGTTACTTCAGGTTTACAATCTGTTGTAAAACTGAAATGCTCCTGTGCTAAGCTAATTAGTTCAGTTCATCTTGCGCTTTTACTGATTTGTTTCCTTGATTGAAAGACTCATCCAGTTGTTTCACATTAACATTAGTGACACATGCATGATCATAGGTGACTGACCAATCAGCACACAAATGCTCAAATGCTAAAGTGAAATCCAGGTCCTTTTGATTGAAATGGTAGTTTGCAAACCCACTTAACTGTAACTCATAGTGGATGAATGAATAAATCACATGCATCCCTGGGGTGCAAAACAAACTAAAAACCCCGAAGGCAAGTTCAGTTACAGTTGTGTTTGGAGCTCAGTGGTCAGAAAAGCGTTTTCCTCTTAGTCACTGCGAGGGGGCTCGTGTAGAGAAATAGAAATCAATGGTCATGCCACACCGTACGCAACAAGCTCCACGTTGTAGCCAGTCACATCCTGGTATGAGAGAGCGTTAATCCTAATGCTGACTCTTTAAGGGGAAGCGATCGTGGCATATTTGGACCTGAGCTGGAATCACTTTGGGATAATTCCTTGGTTGGTTGGAAAACAGTCAGTTCTGAGTAGGTGGGAAAAGCAGGTGTCATCCACCCAGGCGTATGCCAGCAAAAATGAAAAACACAGCCCATAAAAGTCTTCAGGGGGAGAGACTGCTGTTTTTAATAGTCCGGCAAATGGACAGGAACGGGAACAATGTGAAGAGGCCGCAATGGTGCTAGGGTCAGCAAAGGATAGAGTAATGATTTCATTTGGACAATGACAGTTTACAGCATAGCCACACACACGTACGTGTGGATAGACACCCACAGGAAGATAATCAGGGATAATCAGGATATTCATACAGCCACCTTATGATCTGAGTGATGCCGGCACTTAGGGTGTCGCTGAGAAAAGGATGAAATAAAGGAGAACGTAATGGCCTGAAGGGGCACGGAATGAGGGGTAGGATCCAGCGCCCGTGTGCACCCCCCATAACGGATTAAGCTTATATACACATGCATAGAGAAGAGGAGCAGCTGACTTTCATCTTCACTAAAAGCCCGTGGCTGGCAATCTCTGCCGCACAGCCATTACGGCTCTCGGTGCTGGCACCAGCGCCGTTTTTCACCAGTGAGTGATGTGCACGTCCCCTTCGTCTCTGTCTGTCTGAAGGCCCTGTCTCTCTCCGCTCGCTGGATGCCCTCCATGTCCTCCCTCACAGCCGTGTTTCAGACTCGTCCTGCCCCGCCTGATGACTACAGTGATACCGATACAGTGAAGGGATTTCCCATTCCGGCTGCAGTAGGTGTCCTCTTCCGAGACGGCCGTTGTTTGTTGTTATTAGGGTCAGAAAGCAAGCCAATTAACATGAGCCCTAGCAATCTAGGGGGGGGGGACTGCACATAAGCTGTATTTTATTCACACTGCACAAAGGAAAATTATATGTCTTTTTATCAATGTTTCAATCCAGTGCTAAACATGATAAACGTCGCACTGCCAAAGGGGCCCAGACTGACATATAAATACAATAAGCCCACATTGATGTTCCAAGCAGAAACTCAAGTTGACCTTCTGCACATTTATTTACAAATGCTTTATCTTTTTCAATAGACTTATTTGAGTAATGTCGACAATATTAAAACATGCTATAAATATCATGTTTATTAACAGAGGTATACGACAGGGGTCACCTTAGCGAGAAGCGAAAACGCCAGCGATACAGACGACATTCACTGTACTTAGCAGACATGTTTGCCCAAAGCGCGTTATGAGCAAAGACAAATAGCATGTTACCAACATGCAGGTTTTGCAGAGCCAGTGAGGCTTAGGTGCTGTTAGACTGAGCTTCCAATGAGTCTTTGAGTGTAAGTACTGGCCAGGAACTAAATTAGCGGGAAACGTTGCAAAAAAACCCTGGAAAATAAAAATGCCTATTGTGAAGTTAAAGCACAATTACTGTCGGCAGCAAAATTCCACTATTGTTAATTATTCCTAGTAGTGGGAGAAGCAAGGCCTTGGATTACCATGGCATAGTAACCATAGTAACAGGAGCCAGGTTAAAATAGGCGGTGACTAACGGTAAACGATAATCCCGCCCACTGTGGCTTTGAATCCCTGTTTCTCCCAATAAATAATCGCTCCAGTTTTTCCCCATTTAGTTCTTTGCCGTCCGCCTCGTTAGGCTTCCCTGGGATGTCCGGAATGTGCCGCAGAGAAGGGGGGGGGCAGGTAACAGGCTGACGGTAATCCTGTTGTCTCCACTGGAGCAGTAGCGGAGTGTGAGTGTGGAGGGGAGGAGGGTGAGATGTGCGTGTTGCCCCGCTTGCACTCGTCTGGCTTGCGTTCTACCTCCGAGGGAAACGTTCCGCTATTTTCTTATTGCTGCTGTGCATCATGACTCATTTTCTCTCTGTTTCTAATTTCAAAGTTCTAATTTAATTAGGGGCTAAATGCAAAATACAAAAGGAAACATTCTGCCTTCTATTGCTTTCATAAGGGAATGTATCAGATAGGCTTGATGGTAAAACTAATTATAACAGCTGGGTCAAGGAAAAGATTTCTACCTTCTACTTTCATCCTGTTGCTGTAGGATCTTGTGATATTCAACTGGAATTAATTATAAATTAACTGGAGGAGGTAAATCTTCAAATCCTGCACAATGAAAGCAAACTACCCTGAATGTAAAGCTGATCAGACTACATCCTTTGTTTTACTTCCGAAGGCCAAACTCTTAATTCGATTCTTGCAAAGTAAGAGTAAGAATTGCTTCATTAACTTTCCTCACACTGAAATTTCAGCAGCGACTCTGAACCATCCTGTGGAGGCATCGGTTTTGCTGACCTGTAGTTTAGCTGTTGCATGCTATGCCACAAACAGTGAGAGAACAGCGCCCGTGTCTCTGTGCTTTCTCTCTAGGATCTGGAGGTGCAGTGCGTCCATGTGACACTGGATCTCAGTGTCAGAGGTAAGTGAGCACAGGGCATGCTGAAAGCTAGGGGGAGGAGTCACTTGGCCTTCGTAACAAACCATTGCCACGGAAAAAGTTAAGCCTATTGGCCCCTCCCTTTGCAAAATTCTTGTTTCTTTTTTATGGGTGTCAGAGATTATATTTTTCTCCCTGTTGATCACTCAAAGTGTGGAGGACAGACGGAGTGAGAGAGAGAGAGGTGCATTGAGTAGCAAAACGACTAAGGCTCTCGGGTATTTGGAAGGAGCTGACATCCTCACAAATGCTACATCACACCATGGGACCAGCCCATGGCTTCCCATCCCACTCTAATGAGTCGTCCAAGGCCAGGGAATTACGATCTCTTCTCTAACCAGCATGGAATGAGGTGGACACAGGATTTGAGGTCAGGTAAGCAAGAAACAGGAATGACCCAAACATGGAAATTTCAAAACCATTCATATACACAATATGGACAAAATTATTGGGACACACCTCTTAACCATTGAATCCAGGTGTTCCATTCTGACCCATTGCCATAAGTGTATAAAATCAAACACCTAGCCATGCAGTCAGGTTTATAAAACTTTGTGAAAGAACTGGTTATTCTGAAGCGCTTAGTGAATTCAAGCGTGGTACGGTCATAGGATGCCACCTTTCCAATAAGTCAGTTTGTGAAATTCCTTCCCTACTAGATATTCCACAGTCAACTGTAAAGGCTCCTCTACTTACAAATTTTCAGCTTACGAACTTCCAGACATACGAACGAAGAGGAATGTAAATCCAAATTGTGTTCACTGGGCTCCCGTTTCCTGTCCACAGCATCAATTTTTTTTTTCTGTGCGCCAATTCCAATGCGAATTGGAAGCGTTTAGGGACAACAGAAACTCAAGCATGAAGTGGCAGACCATGTAGAGTAACAGAGCGGGCTCGATGAACCACGTAGTGCGTAAAAGTCGCCAACGATCTACTGACTCAGTAACTGTGGAGTTCCTAACATCCTCTGGCATTAACTCCAGCACAAAACTGTGCGCCAACAGCTTCATGGAATGGGCTTCCATGGCCGAGCAGCTGCATGCAAGCTTCACATCACCAAGCGCAGTGCCAAGCGTCGGTGGAGCGGTGTAAAGCACGCCGCCACTGGACTCTGGAGCAGTGGAAATTATGTGGAGTGACGAATCACGCCTCTCTGTTTCGCAGTCTGATGGACGAGTCTGGCTTTGGCAGATGTCAGGAGAAAGTTACCTGCCTGACTGCATTGTGGCAAAAGTAGTTTGGCGGAGGAGGGATAATGGAATGGGGCTGTTTTTCTGGGGTTGGGCTAGGCCTTTTAGTTCCAGTGAAGGGAACTCTTAATGCTTCAGCATACCAAGAAATTTTGGACAATTCTAAGCTTCCAACTTTGTGGGAACAGTTTGAGGAAGGCCCTTTTCTGTTCCAGCGGGACTGTGCTCCAGTGCACAAAGCAAGGTCTACAATGACATGGTTGGGTGAGAACTGGCCCACACAGAGCTCTGATCACAAGCCTATCAAACTCCTTTGGGATGAACTAGAATGGAGATTGCGAGCCACACCTTCACACCCAACATCAGTGCCTGACCTCACAAATGCTCTTCTGGATGAATGGACAAAAATTCCCACAGACTCACTCCAAAATCCTATGGAAAACCTTCCCAGAAGAGTGACAGCTGTCACAGCTGCAAAGGGGGGACCAAATCCATATCAATGCCTATGGATTTAGAATGGAATGTCATAAAAGGTCCTGAGAGTGTAATAGTCAGCTGTCTCAATACTTTTGTCCATATAGGGTATTCAATTCAATTCAATTTTATTTGTATAGTGCATTTTTATAGTCCCTTCTCAAAGTACTTTAAATTATCGTTGGCCAAAGCCCCCAGAGTGCAAGCCAAAGGTGACAATGGATATAAAAATTCCCTAGTAGGAAGAAACCTTGGGAGGAACCAGACCCAAAGGAGGAGCCCAACCTCCAGAGGAAGTCAGTATAACAAAGTCCTGAGTTATACACTCTAATTTGTCACGTCCAGATGTAAATGGAGAATTACTGGCAGCAGGGCAGGCCGGAAGGACATCACAGACAGCATGGGTCCTGCAGGCAGCAAGGAAAGTAGGAGGTTTTGAAGGCAGCAGGGTCGGCAGGATGTCCAGCTTTTTTGGGCCTCTAGGCTGCATACCCCGGAAGGGGTGGGATGCTTAAAAAAGTGAGTTAGAAACAGCATCTGTCATTCATGACATCTTATCCAGACCCGGATCACATTGTGAACAGAGCCAATCCCACGTAGCACTGGGTACACAGCAGGGGACGCCCCAGATGTCATGTCAGTCCATCACATGAACTATCAGAGTTGTTTTCCTAAAAGATGACATGATCCACCTTTTAAGCTGTCAGGAGGAAATGAAAACGATAAAGATATTTCAGGCAAGACGATGTAAAGATTGGGGAGGAGAGCAACTTGTTATCAATTATCGATACATATATATTTTTTAATCTCCTCTGATGAAGAGATGCAAGTTAATGATTACAAATTCAATCAGATGACGCAAAATCACTGACTGAAAAGCAAAATCAATGGGTGACTTGATAATGTCCGATCGGAATCTGTCATAGATTGCGCAGAAGATGATGCTTCTGGCCTGACTGGGTCATGTCTCTGTGTTTCCAATCCTCTTAGTGACCCTGTTGAGTCAGAGGCTCATGGTCTCACCTCCACTCATTGCTTAGACCCGCCCCCTGTACACTCTGATTGGTTGTCTCTCTGAACCAATCATTTTTGTGCTCCTCTCTGCTCTAATGAACTTATTCAGCCAGAGCCAGATTTACTTTACTCCCTCCCTCTCTGTCTTTCTCTTCTCCTCTCACCCTCGCTCCCTCTCCACATGCCTGCCACCATCTTACATGAAAAACACAAATCTGGGTGACATGTCCCAAAGCTCAGTTTGAACGCAGATTGAACACAGTCTGCAACAGGGGCCACCTTGCAGAGCCCATCATAATCCAGTCCTTGGAGCCTGACAGCACTATATATTCATCCCTGAAAGGCCGAGAACTGAGATGATCTGACAACAAACTGCTACAGGATCATATAAAACCTACGCCAAATGTCAAACAAGGTCGTCCACTGAATCACATAAATAATATGAGAGCCATGTGAAAACTGGCTGCAGGGTCCAGCAAGACTTTTAAGATTATTGATGAGAACTCTGTTAAAGTGCTTTGGTAAATACAGATGTGAAGAATGATTGATGGTGTAGAGATCATCAAGAGGGAATCAGCATGGGTGAGATCAGTATTTAGTGTCCATCGATGTGCTTTTTCTCCTTGGCCCAAGTCATCTGGCAGAGAGGAAAGTGAAAGTCTGGCCTAGATCTGCTGGACCTCTAGAAGATGGACCCCCACCCACTCTGCTCTTAAATAAGGGGGGCATTTGCCTGATTTGAATAGCCAAAGCTCTGGAACAAAAGGAGTCTCCTAACCTACTGGGTGATCATCCATTTAGATAGCAATCAGGGATATGTAGCTCAATAACCAATCCAAGTCAAAGAGGAGGTGTGATCCAGCATCAGGCATAGTGATGATAAGTTTAAATCACTCTATCTTTCTGGTAGGCTTCACTGTTCTTAAAGGGTTCCTCTCACCATCGTTTCTCATTTTTCAATTTAACAATTTGCTGAGTTCCTGCTGTCCCCCATGGCAGTCATTTAAACTATAAGCTACCACTGCCATGAATTTATTACAAAATAAGCTAGTGAGCAGCCCCATCACAGGACACCCAGTGGAAGGATGAAGGAAGAGTGAGAAGCATTGAAATGAGTCATTCCTCAAGGCTGCTGCAGGGGGCACTACAGTGAGATGAGAACACATCCATCTGCCTCTGACTACCTGAACTTTTCTTGTTTGTTTTTTCTTTGTTGTTGACATCTTGACTTTCGATCCAAAATTCGACATTCCTCCATCTAACATTCCCCCTGAGTTACACAACGTCAGCTGGGAAGTTGATCTCAAAATGGGGATCCTCTGTTTACAGGGCTCACTCTCTCAGTGGCTTGTGCTACTGAGAGATAAGTAGCTGGGGAATGATGCCAGCCTATTCTTGCTGGGGGGCTGTGAGGGCGGGCTCTGGATTATGGGGTACAAAAGCCCTTGCAAAACAAAAAAAACACCGGGACAAAAAGACTGTTGCACACCAGCTACAGGACAAGGAACTACACTGGGCTTTAAATCTACGTGCAACCACAAGCTAAAAACAGAGAGAATGAAGAATGTATAGGAAATGCACAGGATCTAGAGACTTTGTTTTGTCTGCTGGAGGGTCCCCTCGATTTCAAGCACATTCCGAGACGTCAGTGTTCTCGGTGTCACCAAGACTGCTGCCGTGGTAACGTCACCGCGAGGCGGAGAGTGCCTGAGACAGTGCAATCAGCCAGAAAACAGATCTCTGCTCCACCATTTTGAAGGTACAGCCTTGCAGGGAAAATGCAAACACCTGTGGATTAAAGGCATTCTTCCAGATGGCAAACAACCTCGTTCTTAAAGCACTGCCCTACTGAAAAAAATAAAACAATTGACCAGCAGGAAACCTTGTCAAAATGTTCTAAATGCATCCAGATATAAGTGAGACTGTGAGCTATCTTCTGCTCCTGCGAGAGCCCCACCCCACCCTCGCCCAGTCCCTGCCCTCTGCTGGTACCAGCATTTCCAGTGGCCGTCACCAAGCATGACAAGCACAAACAAAGGGCTCGGCAGAAGTAGCCACAATGCAAACAAAGAGGAAAAAATACCACCGCTTTTATTTCAGGCCCATCTGAGAAAGTGCATGCTGGGAGAGGAAAAGACAAATTTTTTGTCTTTTCTCTTTCAGATTATTACTTCCTCTGACCTACAAGGGTAACAGGTTTACCCAGTTTCTGGAAAAAAATGAAGCAGTAGACGTCAGATACAGTACAGCATTACGAGCTCTGTGTCAGGGACAGAAATGACAGCAACGCCCCCTTCAGCTGTCCAGTGAGGGCCAGCACATTATTAATGAGCTGAAAGCAGTGATGTGTGATGAAAGCGTCGTGCTGAATTAAACTGAGCGCCACCTGCTGGAAACTCCAAGTCCTGCGTGTTTTTGAGTTTGATGTGACTGTGATCCCATAGAACTTCAGACTCTGTTTATATCCACAGGTAACCCCCCTGCACCTAATGACCAAAGGGACGCATCTCTGGTAGCAGATGTGGGGCGATGGGAGTAGATGGGGGATCTCCACAATGGTACCACACATTACACTTCATCATTATCTGCCTCCTTATGCTCAAAAACATCCAATAATGCACAGCTAAATGAACTGCACAGAGCACTCTTAGGTTGCGGGGGGGGGATCCGCTAACATCTGAGCCCCAGTGGGCAGTGAACAGTCCAAGAAAACTTGGACTGTCTGGTAGGGGCCTTCAGAGGGAGCAAAAACATGGACCGACTCTGGGTCCACGTGGACCGGATTGGGAAACACTGCCTTAGACGAAGGAGGTGCAAGCGAGGATGACATAATGCAGACGGAGGGAAGCAGACAGGCATGTGGCTTGTATCCATGTTGGTTATTTCGTATAGAAAGGCACATCCAAGTAAGTTTTCTGACGACTGTTTTGAACAAATTTCATGAAGCTGTGATGACAAAATGTGGTGACGTGAGCTGCAACCGTGAAGACCACGGGCTTTGATTGGCAGCCGGCATGTGCGGAAGATTAGGGGAGCCACTGCTAATCACATTCCCGCTCAGCACTATTCCCAGACAGGTGTCCCTCCGACTCGCGGCCATCCCGAACTCCGCCGCGCTTGGCACCTGAAAAGCCTCCCAGCATCACCACACACGCACAAGCCACTCCCACCACCGTCCACCCACAAATCCCCTTTCAGGATTGCTGCGATACATGTTTCCGCGAAGGCCAGCAAGTTATCTGCGTGCACCTGCTGTGGATCAGCCGTTACGCTCGGTTAATGTGACAGCTCCGTGCCGACCGGGGGGCTGGGGGAGTTACCCGCACAGATGGGGAGAGTGCGGTCAGTTCATCCCTGGGGAAATGGGGGTAATTAATAGTCCCTTGGCCCTCGTATCAGTATCCCGCCCCAGAGACCAGCCTGACAGGGAAACTTTTACACTCACTTATCAAAAAGAACAGCAGTCAGGCCAAGTCAGGCCAAGCATTTTCCACACTCCACGGTGTTTGTAATATCAAACCCAGGATAATAATGAGAGTCAGGAATACCAGAGAAACACTGTGCGCTTGATGTAAGACTCTTCAATGCCACCCCTTCCATTAAACAGAGCTCCCCCACCAATAAATTCATGTCATGGTAACAGCCTGCGAATATCGCTAAATAAAAGAGGAAACGGTGTGAAGGCACAGGCTATATTTGCGTGTCCAGGCACAGAGCAGCCAATCATGAAACGAGTAAAACAATACAGCAATCAATTAGGAGCCAGACAATCTTTCATCCTGCTCTTGCTGCTCGATAGCGATTGAAGTACAAACCCTTTTAGTTCAGTCCCTTTAATGCTGAAGTGGCCCTCTTTGCCTCCGCTGGTGCCCTCCACCCCGTTCACCCGTGAAGGCTGTTCTCTGCATCTTTTGAGAGTGGGGAGCTCCGTGAAGCACGGGACCATCTCCCTCCCCGATCGCTCAGGGGCTACCGAGGGGATAAAACTGGGAGAATAAGCATAAAGCCAGACTAGCCTAGATTACATCGCCTGATCGGGTAAATGAGGATCATCCCCATTGCTGGCCCTTTGCATCAACACATCTGCCAGTGAAATGGCCTGGAGATAGTAGATCCCAGCAGAGGGGTGTAGATTATGCTTTTTAATGCATATGGGTGAAGAAGAAAGTAGCTTTGGCTAAGAGGCCGGATCCTGTGGTTGGCGTGTCCTCACATCTCATCTCTCAGCTGTGCTCTTTGATTCTCCGTGCCAACATGGATCCCCAAGGTCAACAAAGGACCTGCTGTCCGAGCCCTCAGCCCCCCGCACACCTCTGAGGATCGTCTGCATCTCTTATCGGCTGTTTTCAGTGAGGGGAGGGTCACCATCAGGAGATCCAGCCTTGGAAAAACAAGATGGCACATGGTGGCCTCTGAGCGCAAGGCAACAAATCACAAGTTTCCAACTGCTGTAAATCCAATTAATGCGGAGAAATATGAAGACACCTCGCAGTTTCCCATGGAGTCGAAACAGACAATTAGTTGAATTATCTTTTTGTTAAAAAAAAAGAATTTCATATTTGTCACAGATCCAAAATTAAAAAGCAATTTACAGTAGCTCTCTGGGGAAACACGCACCTTTATTAAGCTTGAAAAATTGATTTACTTTGTGAATGTTATTTCTGAACTGTGAGACAGAAAAATGCATATTTTATTTCCTGGCTGTGGTGAAAAACAGGGAGAGAATCTCTGGCCCATTTCTGCTATTACAGCATGGAAGAAATATTTGGGAGTAAGTTACCCAAATGTCTATTATTTTTAAATCCCTGACACAAGGTGGGGCATCTCACTTAAGTCTTGATCTGGAAGCTGAATAGTGGACTGGGCCGTACAGACCTGGGCCAGGAACTGGGTTCATTAGGCAGGTTTTCGGCGTAAACAGTCATCCGGCAGTTTCCTCAGAGGCCATAACATCAATGGCAACGTATGTGACAGCTGGGCAAGTGCAGTGAGACATTTACACACCGTGTCCATATAGTGCTGCTGACGACTCCACACCAAGTCACAAAAAAACTCAAAAAGAAAATGCCAAAAACAAAAGGCTGTCATAATTTCAGTTTAATTGATGTGTGATTTTTATGTTCTGTGCTGATGTCCCCGCCTCCATCTCTGAGGAGCCCCCAGCCTCACACTTGCACACAGACAGACACACAAACAAGCAGTATAACTCTAGGACAGTGATGATTCACTGGCTTTATTTAATCCAGCCTGGTCTCCGTCTCCGGAGCTGAGCGGCCCAGAGCCCAGCCAGGTTCTGGCCACCCATCTGGACTCTATAAAAATAAAGCAGGAAGGAGGGGGTGCACTGCCTATGAAAGGAACGGGAGGGGTGAAGGTTTACTCACTTAGACTGTCAGGATGATTTGTTACCTCTGGAGGGCAGGTTTCATTAAAAGTTCTTCAACAAAAGGATCCTGAGAGGAAAGTAGGTCGATTACTATGGTCTGTTCGATTACTATGGTCTGTTCCTGTGTAACTGTAACAGCATCTCTGGCCTTGCAGATTAAGCAGCTGTTTGTAGTGACCAACACAGGGAAGCGTTCCCTCACTATGTTCCGGTCAGCCTGGAAAATATTCCAGTTCTGTTAGTTTGCACACTATCTCAGTAAGGGCATAACCTTGGGTTGAGCATTGGGGAAGTTGAGGTCTCCACCCATTTAAGGGCATCCAGGGGGTTGTATTGGCTGTTTTTGATTATTAGGGGGGTTACAACCCTACCCATCCCCCCATAATTTACACCCAGAGTTTTCAGTTCCTTCTTTTCTCAGACCTCCCAGCCCAGTGTCCCTCGTTCCTCCTGTCTCAGTATCTACGTTTTGTGGTGAGATATGTTTGCAGAGAGACATATGGGCAACTCTTGGTTCAGGTTTCTTATCTGACTCAGTGGCCCAGAGAGAGTAAGCTGGGGGGGGGGGGGGCGGTAGGAGAAAAGCCCGACCTGGGTCTGAGAGGTGTGGGGGGCCAGAATCAGCAGGTTCCTACTGCATCACAGTATTCTGTAAGCGCACTGCAAATAAACACAGCAATGAGGTACGTACGGGTAATATAAAAGCAGACGGGACCTAACGTGATAGGGGCTGCTTGACACCGTGCCCTGGCCTTTCCCAACCCTGCTCATCCCTCTCACCTCTGAGGCCAGCTGTGTAATGACTCTGGGGAGTGGGTCGGGTGTATTATGCAACCGTGGGGGCCGTGTAATGGAACTCCAGGGGGGGTTTCCTGTGACAAATGGGAGGTATATAATGTGATGACGGGTTATTGAATTTCAATCAGGATGGCTTGAAGTTAAGAGCGTCCCTAGCATGCGGTGCCTGGGGGTGGAGGGGTGGGGTGACATGCGGGGGTCAGGCTGGACGCTATATGCTGGGGACGGCCCAAGAAGTCGAGTGGACCGTGCTGACCGCTACTGCTAATTGGTGGCAGCTGGGCGTACAGCCGGCGCATCTGTGCCTGTCTGGCTGTGTGGTCTGGGTGGCGGGTACCGCTCGCGTGGGTATGGTCCCCAAGCAGGCTGCATTCCAACTTCAGCGTGCCCACGAGAGCCCACGTGCCTTCGGTACAACTGAAAACCTTCAAAATTCCCAGCCATTGGCAGTCAAGCTTATGCCAACCAGAGTATTGCTATCCACATAGACACAGTAAAAATTTTGTCATCCAACCAACATAAAAGAGATCAGTAATAAATAATTTTTGTGTTTTGCTATCATTTCCAGCAGAAATGAAAAAGGGCTTTTTCTAGCTTCTTCATAACTATTATTTTTCATGCTCTTTCCGCGAACACGATTTTTCTACTGTGGGCGACAGCAGATTTCCTCTGAAGAAGAAGCTTCCAGATAAACATTTAGGCAGACAACTCCTGTAATAACTAACATCATGTTCATTGCTGAACGTCCTCCAGCATGTCTGGATGATGAAACCCTAAGTTCTGGACAGGTGCCTGACCCTGGAGAGCCAGTGGATATGGTTGGGATTTGGAACGGATTTGCCACAGAAGTGTCCGCTCATTAATCAAGGCAGCGATGGCTGGCGAGCGTGGATGGATGTTACTGGGAAACATGGCTAATGTGGGCTGGCAGGTCTGCATTGTTCCACACGAGATGGGAAGCTCGACTCCCTCTAATCAGTCCAATTTGTTACTTACATTTTCTGTAAACACTACTTTCCCTCAATCACAACACTCAGTCGTCTCCTCTGAAGGGCCTGGGAATCATTTTTCCCGATATTGTTTTTTTTTTCTGTTTTTCTATGTGCACTTTCCACACTAAATAAAGCTTGATTGATTGAATCTCACAACTGCACGCAGTTAGAAGAACATGATCTGCAAATTCCATTTTTATGTTATTCTAGAAGAGCAAGTTGCTCAAATTTCTCTGCTGCAGATTCCAATAAATTTAGAATTAAGGGTTTAGGGTTTGAATCGATGAGGTTTTCGGCCTGGGCTGGAAGGGGAGAATGGTTCATATCATGAGCCTGATGGGAAGCTAGGATCAGATACAAGTCCATGGAGCATCTCTGAGCCCCGAAAGACACGCGTTGTGTACATGGGAATGGCCACCGTGTGTCTGAAACTGAAAATAAAACCAGGGTAATTTCAGCCAGATCCGCAACCAATCAGCTTCCTGCTCGTCAGAGTTACAGTGCAGGTAGCCAGCACTCCAGTCTGCCATGTGATCCTGCTTTTAATATAACAGTTTGGAAAAT
>JAODJX010000057.1:82437-95866 GCA_026776945.1 Isichthys henryi | reverse complement strand
CCCATATCCTCCTGCTGTCTCCCGGCAGGTTCCCTTCATCCTGCTTCCAGCTGAACACAGCAGACTCGCCCCCCTCCCGTCACCAACCAGGGGAGGAAAGACTCCAGTGGAGGACAGCCTTCTCCACTTGATTTTCCCCCTGAATTTTTGCTTCACTTTTTTCTGGCCCATTGCTGAGTGGCAGCTGGGTGCTCTCTACTTGGTTGGGGGGGGGGTCAGTCTCTTCTCCCACCTGGAAAGGGGGTCATGCAGTCATTACTGCCTGCTTTATGCCTATGTACTCTGCCAAAGGTGCAGGGCTTGCCTCATCAAACTGCCTCTGGGGAAAGGAGGTAAAACATGAAGCGTTTAATTGCAGAGAGCTGAGTTCTCCTGGGGGGGGGGGGGGGGGGTCAGTGGTCACCAGAGCGCCTGATGTATAACCCTACAGCTGACAAACCAGGACAGTTTTGTGTGTTTGACCAGGATTTATCTGCTTGTTCCCTGTCTTCCGAGGGCCCTGACTTTTGTCTTCTCTGTCTGATTCAGGAAAGTTCTGCCTTAAGTTCAGATGCTGCTACAAACCCAGTCTGGCTCGGGAAGGCTACGTTTTTCTGCCTCAGAGGAGGAGAGTTAAAAAGGCCTTTGGGCATGTATTTCTCTTTGCAAAGTCATTGCAAAGAGAGATTTTAGGATTTAAAATTGATGAGAAAAAACTAAAACATCTGGAGGGGTTTGAGTTCGAGTCTCTCGCACGTCTGATGTGGGAGGGAGATTAGAGTCATAACGTTGCTGTTTGCCTGCATTTATGAGCGACGTTTCAGGACTGCTGGCTATAAAAGTCCTTGGCTGCTCTGCAGGGAAGCACTCTGGAGTGGTCACCGTGGGAACAGCTACAGGAGTGGGCTGTGATCTTTGCTGGCTTTTGCTGCATCGCAGCATGAAACACCGCCGTCGTATCGAAGCAGAGACTCCACCATGCCTTGGGTGGTCCTGATTCTCTCCTGGGATGGTGAAGTCAAGTCTATTTAAGTGGCTTTATTGTCATACCATCCATATACAGGTACACAGTTGCTCGGAATAACGTTCCCCCAGGACCAAGGTGTGGCATACAGACAGCAAGTGACAAGGGGAGGGTGTTCATGGAATTTAGAGAGCAAAACATAAGACTGTGTGAAACAGGGGGGCTCTTATAGATAAACAGGTACCCTCTGTTAATGATGCATTGTGGGAGTTTGACTGCAAATACGCCGTGAGTGCTACGAAATGGGTTGACGAGGCAACAGGCCCTTACAGTGTGCGAGCAACCTGAAGCAGGGGGCCAAAGAGCCAGAGCTCCCCGTTAGCGGGCAGAAGGCTGGGCTTGACAGCACTCCCACGTGTCCCTGTTTGGGCCTCTGTCACCGTTTGGTTAGCGATGCTGTGCTTCCCGCTCAGTGACTTGGGGCACCAGGCAGCCCTGAACAGTCACACAGCACGGAAGTAACCGGGAATCGCTTCTGATCAAGGACGATATGAAAACCGCAGAGCTCTGTTCTCACATAGGCGTTTCTCGTATGCCTTCCTCACTGGAACCCACGTGACCCCCACGTGGTGTCGACAACCTCTAGCTTCCTCCTGTGCTGGTGGCTCTAGAACGTGCTCCTGACAGCCCCCACACCGCAATGTCCCAGACACATTAAAGCCGGGTCTCATTCTCCCGGGGCTTCCATATACCAACACGCCCCCCAACCCGCACATCTGTCCTTAACGGCCATACTGACAGCACTGGGGAGGTTGGGGGATCATGTACAGAGAGCCATTATCCAGACGTCTGGCAGCACGAGGGGCGACGTGAGAATCCGCACCAGATGTGCAGGCAAACGTGCCCCACGGCGCCCGGAAAACCGGATACGGGGGCCACGGCACCTGAAACTGCAGGGGGTACCTACCACTTCAGCGCACAGCTTTGGGGGCTGGGGGACTGGCAAAGGGAGACGGAGATGTGAGAGGACATTCATCAGAAAGACACCCCCCCCCCCCCCCAAATATGGTCACACTGCTGCCATCGGCCTGTTTGAAGACAAAGTTGCGGAACCGTAAGTAGTTTTTTTCAGTCTTGGAGCTAATTCCAGGCCGCACCCTCTGCTTCGGGAAATCGATACCGGCTCTGTGACGTTCCGCTTCCCGGGAAAGAAAAACAAAACGGACTGGGGAACCAAACTGAAGGACACTGAATCAAAACTCTGTGCCGCGGCCACAGGCGGGTGGAAGGTTGGCGAACCAGCCAGCGGTGAGCAGCAACGGAGCTGCGGAGGCATTAGGTTTACTGGCTGAGGAGCAAATTAAACAGGGGGAAGATGGCCAGCAAACCGCTCACAGCTGCTCATGACTGCCCTGCCAATCTCCTCTTGGAAAGACAGTCTGATGGGGGGGGGGGACATCCATGCACATCCGTTACCGCTGGGAGGCCATTCGTCACCTCACCTGAAAAGCGACAGGGTCAGAGGTCACAGAGAAACATGAGCCATGGGGGAGAACTTTTGTTCATCCTCTCTGCAGCAACAAGGGTCAGAGGTTGCGGTCACACAGCGATGAGGGGCAGTGGCGTGACAGACGTGTATGTTTGTGTAGGCACTTTCAGGTCGGGTCACATCTCTACGTGCCTGTGGACGTGTGGCTGACTGGCCGCTTCTGGACTCACCCCTATCCCACCCCCTGCTGACCACTGTTCGCATTCACCATCCCGTCACCAATCACCGAGGGAACCCCACTGCTATACGCTTTGTCTTAGCACCTGACGGTGGCATCACTGCCCCTTGTGCTGCCACTTAGCATCCTCAGGATCCGTGCAGTGGCACCGGGGGCCGTGGCAGCATGGCCGCCCTCCCTAGGCTATTGCTGAAGGTGCCGACCATGTAAACATGCTCACATGGGTCTGCAGTTCAAGCATGAATCATGGTGTCATACTTAACTAGCGACATGTCCTTCCTGTGTCTGGTTCTGTCTTTGTTTGTGTGTGTGTGTGTTTGTCTGTATGTGTGTGTGTGTGTTTGTCTGTATGTGTGTGTGTGTGTGTGTGTGTGTGTGTGTGTGTTTCCATCAGGCAGCCCCAGTCTGCTGTGTAGGAACACTATGAAGAATACCTTGTAGCAGCAAAGCACATGTATAAAGACTCTTTGTGAACTCCTTCTAATGATTGTTGAGTTTTTTTTTGGGTGGGGGGGCTTGCTCAGTTACCCTGTAATTAACTCTGTTTCTCTCATCAGGTCTGCATTAAGCCACTCGAGCGTTACAGGCTGCTGGAAGTAGGATCAATTTACCTCAGAGGGCCTGTTGGCGCTCGCGGCCTTGTCCGCGCCCCATCGATGTCCGCGGGGCGCGTTCCTACACGCCTGGGAGTGTTGTGTCACAGTGACATGGTTGTGGGGATTTCATCTGCTCAACAGCTGCTGGTTTGTGGTTTCTGCCTTTCCAAGTCGTTTCCATGGGCTCCATGGCTTTGACGGCACAACAGTAAGCGTGACACGTTACCTAAATGTTACGGTGCTCTTCCCGCACCTCTGATCCATCTAGACATTACACGCCTCTGTAATCAATGCCGTGGGCCAGCAGGTGATGCTGTTTAGGAGGAACTTCACCTGACACCAGTAGGTTGGAAGTTCAAGCCCCAGGAAAGGCAGGAGCTGTCTGCGGGTGTGGAGGTTAGACGTGAAACTCGACTGCTTAAGATGTATCAGCTAATTGTCGGACAAATTGGAAAAAAAATACATGTGATCTTATGTTGTTGTCATGTGACTTGCTGATGTGATGATGCGAGCAGGCCGCAGCTCATCCTGAGCCTGGAGTCCTGGCTTCCAGAGCAGGCTGCCTGTGACCTGCCTTGGCGCTGTACAATCTAATCAACACTTCCTGCAGGCACTGCCTGTAATCCAGCACGGTCCAGCAGGAACGCCTGGCAGCCCGAGTGAGGCCTGCTGGGCCGGAACGACGGGGTCCACAGGGGGATGCAGGTAAGCGAGCCCAGAGACAGCCTGTTGACAGTGTATGTGTGTGTGTATGTCCATTTTTCAGGTCCCCACAAAGGTCTTTGAATGCAATCAAGAAAAATTTAAATTCCAAACGTCTCCTATTTTGTTTAGCTACTTATGGTTAAGGTCCTCATGCTGGGATTAGAGTTTTCCCCTAGAAATGAATGGAGAGTCCCCACAAGGATATAGTTACAAACCTGTGTGTGTATGTGTGTGTGTGTGTGTGTGTGTGTGCGAGCGGGTATATCTATCCTTATGGGGACACAATGTCCCCATAACGTGATAAATTTCCATTTTTTTCCCTTATGAGGACCGGTTTCCTGGTCCCCATAAGGGAAAACTCTATTCTATAAAAGTCAGTGACTGTTGTGAAAAAACTAAAAATGCAAAAACTCTTGTATTTTTTGGTTACTTATGGTTATGGTTAGAGCAGGGTGGGGGTTAAGGTTGTCATAGTTAACGTTAGCATTTTTCCCATAGAAGTGAATGAGTGGTCCCCATAAGGATAGGTATACCCTACATGTGTGTGTGTGTGCGCGCGTGAGAGAGAGAGAGAGAGAGAGAGAGAGAGACCGCAGTACAGTACAGTCCTGTCGTTATCCTTTGGCCAGTAAGTGAAGTCATTACATTTGGATTATTCTGTTCCATAAATACCTGCCCTTTGCTCATATTTAACTTCTGATATCCTTCATTAATATTAATTCAATGTTCGTGCTTTTAATTCATATCTCTTCTGTTTTTAAAATATTATCATTGCTGTTAAAATAGGATGAGCTCCTCTATTTGCTTTGGTTTGCAATCAGTGTCCATGGCTCTGGCACCAAAACAGGCCTGATTTCACTCTGTGGGGGTGTTAACCTCAGTCCGTCTGCTGTGTGTAGTGTGTGCTAGGTCCGGCCCCTCCCTCCATCACAGTGTAATATAGTTTCGGCATCAACCAGGTATAGAGGCAAAGCATGGAGATGGATTTATGTTACCTCTGAAGGGAGATGTGTTAGACTGTAAGCAATGTGTCTTCATAAGGTCAAACTGGTGTGAGGTGCATGGTCCAAGACACAGTCCTGCCTGGGGGGCGGGGGGGCCAAGCAGCTAAGAAATGATTAAGATTAAGGAGTCACTGAGGAGAATGTTTCAGGTAAAACACAGACTGATATCACAATCACCCCTGAAAGACACCTGCGTGTTGAGTTGTTTAGTAATGTCACAGTGGAAATCGGCAGCAGAAGTCACACTTATCCAGCCTTCACTGCTCATGCGATTCATGGCATGTGAATAGAAATAAATCACTGATAACATTTTTGGCTTTGTGTTTTAGTTTCATTATTGTTGGAATTCATTTCCACCTACTCGTGGAACTGAGAAATTAGGCTGAAACTATCGCTACATCAGACTCAGCGGTTAAAGGGTGAGATGTTTGACCCAAAACACCTAAACCACTAATTCCTTGGTGTGAAGTGGGCAGCGCCAAACTGCTTCTGAGGAGGGCTGAGGGTGGAGTTGTCAATCAATTAAATAATCATCCCCACCTGGAGGGCAATGAGAGTCTCTGCTCCAATTCCAAGCTGACTCTTGGAATTGGGTTGTAGCACAATAAACAGTGGACTAACCCTGACTCTCAACCTGCCGCCTTTTTCCTTTCTGCACTGGAGTCTGGGCACCATGCGTCTGCATGATGATTTACGGCGTCTCCTTGGATGGAAGCAGGAACGTGTGCCGCCCTGCATCAGCACGCTCCAGCGGGGATCTGTGCAGGCTGTCTGCTTACATAATGTTCCTTTCCTCGCCTCTCTCTCTGCCCTTCTCTCGAGGGGAATGTTCCATTCATGCAGGCAAGAGACGCTAATTCAAGATGCAAGCAGGTTGCGCGCATAGGTCATTCAGCAGCACGTTTGTGCTGCCTTACCACCCACAGAGGTACGCAGTCAAACGCCATGCCCTCAGCGGGACATTCTGTCACCTCTCCTAAAACTCACAGATATGGCCGACAGACATGCAAAATTGGCAACAGCTATATTCATCCCATAATCACAACTCTGCAGCAACGAGGCTTGCGGGACGTCTCAGGGATGTCGCGAGGAAACCAAGGGCAAGCTGCCGTCCACGCAGCCCCTCCATCGTCCCTCTCTCCTCCATCTTTTAACGAAGGCTTTGATACTTGTAGAGCAGTTAAAGTGAAAACAAAGGGGGTGAAAGTCTCGACAAGTGTGAGATCCTAAGCAATTCGCCAGCACCCCCCCAACAGAAATCTTCAGGGAGGTAGGTCCTGCCCCCTCCAGTGATGGCATTAAGCTGGAATCAGAAACTGGGATTTTTTAAAATTTGTTTCAGGTTAGGCCTGGATTTAGATGGTCAGATCCGATTGCTGTGAAGGAGTCAATAATCCCTGGCTGAGATCTTGCCTCTCGTCAGGCAGAAGACCAGCCCCCCATCTTGATCCAATATAGATCCATATCTCTTTCCCAGGAATGGTCCGACCCACCATCCCAAACAATCCCACTCCTGCAATCTCCTGGTTTCCCTCTCCTCTCAGCCCTCTGTCCCGACCCACACTACTGCAAGGCTCTTCCAGATGTTGCCAACATCTGCAGAAAACACCTGTGTTAGTTGAAGACTTATGATTACACTATAAAATGCCAAAAGAGTTTTTAATGGTCTAGAGCTGGTTTAAGGTACCACATATAACATCTAATTTTATGTCAGTGTTTAAACACAGTGGCAGCTAATGGAGCCTGCACAACGGCTTGGCTGATGTTCGTATTGCCGTACACCCCCGGGGTTTGTGGGTAAGAATCCAACCCTCACTCTTCCCCGTGCTCACCTGGCTTTCCTCCCAGTCCACAGACTCCCCCCACCCGTTCATTTGGTTATGTGTTGGGTGTGGCTTACCGCCCAGAACATACTCTATGGATTCCGGCTACAGGTCATGGTGACCCTGTCCATGAATTCCATGAATTGCAGCTAAATAGAGCTGAAGAATAAAATTAATTTTGTTGTGCTGTTTTATGGAAATGAAACATCCTTGCAGCCTCTCCAAGTGCCTCATCTGAGCAGCGGCTCCTTCAGGTTAAGACATTCCATGTCACAAACCCACTTGTAAAAATGAGAAGTCTCACGCCATCAAGCTGTATATTGCTGTCCTTGTCACCCATCGAGGAGTCCCTGCTTTGGTCACCTTATTGGGTTGTGCCCACAATCTCATACAAATTACAGGTCTTTGTAATCATTATGCCCCCCCCCAATCCATGCAGAGGCCCGTCCTTTTGTTGTCCTGTGGTAGAGGTAAAGGTTTCTTGCTGCAACGTGGAGAGGAAGGCTGAGAGAGAATGACTTGCATGAACACCCAACTGCATCTTCATGTAATATTTTCTTCCCTCTATGACGGCTCTATTGCAAATGGCGCACTTTGCCTCTAATTATTTCCATACCCTAACCCCCCAGAAACCTAAAAAACATAAATTTAAATACCGTGATTCATGTCAGTTTCCGTTCTGTTTCAGAGTTGTGTCACTCCTGCAAAATGCACTTCTGCAGTTGTGGTGGTATTTATGACCGCGCAGGCACATCTGCCTCTAAAGGCCGGTGACGCCCCCCACCCCAAGCAATATACATAAAGGCAAAATAAATGACAAAATCAAATGTTACCGTGACGGGTCATTGTGAAGTTTGGGGGACATTAAAGGCATGCAAGTAAGTTGCCAGACATATAAACAAGGCGAAAGGTCTTGAAATATGAAGAGAAGAGTGAGAAAATAAATACATGCAAAGAAGGGATCAAGGAGTAAAATGCGGTGGAGGCATGAGAGTGCAGTCAGTCTTGGAGGTCCAGTGACATGCTGATGGAGAAACGCCAACTTGGAAAAGCACACCCACAGCTGGGTATCCCATTCCTCTGTAACACCCCTCAGGAACCGTTAGCCATGTGGGGGCACAATTATAGGAAAAACACCACCATTACAAGGCGGGGGCCAGCACCTTCCCCCAGAGAGACCCAGTATAAGCCAGCGCCCAACAGAGTCCTGCAAATGGAGAGCAGGTCGGGAAGAGTGAGGATGCGGTTTTGGAGAAGGCAGAGACCCCAGACTGGGTCCTAAGCTCATTCCAAGCTGCATACGCATCGCAGGGAGCCCCCCACTGAGCCGTCCTGGTTCAGGACTTGGGTCCTGGGCCATGAGCCGGTCGGGATTTCGGGCCCTGAAAACCAATCCCCGGAACAGGCCTGGAGAGTAAATCGATATCCAGGCCGACCACATGTGATTTTTGTATTAGCTGATTTCAATTTTGACTTAAGCCAAAAGCAGAAAGCAGCCGGCCAGCCAGCCCAGAGGTGCCCTATGCCATGGTACCCAGAGATGGATAGGGTTAGGGTTAGGCTTAGGGTTAGCCCCGATCTAACTCTGGCTTTGTTTTGTCTTTGGTTCAGGTTTTGTTCTCATTAGATTTGCGTCTTCCCCTCCAAACCCCTCTCCCTTCTTAATGCGCTGGCAGAATTTGTGCAAATGAGAGAATATTTCTGGTAAATGAAACCCCTTTCTGGCTGATGCCGATGCAATGTTTCGCAGGTGATGTGATTACCACGGCAACATCACCGCAGGCCCTCCCCCATATGCGCCTATGCCTGCACTTCTGTCTAGTTCTGCACAAACACATACAGACAGTTTTGCATTGCAGTCTCTGTGGAGACTTTTTGGTGACTCACTTAATGACATTAATGACTGCGAACCTCACCCAACAAAACTCACAAATATCAAGCTGACGACAGACAAAAAAAGTTTCTATGACTTGACTGGTGTCAAGGAGGCAGATACTGTATACACACACACACACACACACACACACACACACACATACCTATCCTATCCTTACGGGGCCCGCTAATTCACTTCGATGGGAAAAATGCTAATGCTAACTATGACAACCTTAACCCCCACCCTGCCCTAACCATAACCATAAGTAACCAAGCAAATTAGAAGAGTTTTTGCATTTTTAGTTTTTTCATAGCAGTCACTGATTTTTATAAAATAGAGTTTTTCTTTATGGGGACCAGGAAACCGGTCCCCATAAGGGAAAAATAACTGATATTTATCACGTTTGCGTCCCCATAAGGATAGGTATACCCACTCACACAGACACACACACACATTTGTATTCATATGTTTGTGGGAACTGTCCATTCATTTCTATGGACACAATCCTAATCCCACCAATGAGAACCTTAAACCCCTACCCAATCCTAACATTACATTTGGACCCCACAATGTTATGTATACCTGGACCACACTCCTTTGGTCACCCTATTCCATCCATTCTGCCGTACTTAAGCCACAATCATCTGCCTAAAACCAACTTCTCTAGAAACAGAGACCAAGACACAAACTGATGAAGGTCTATAGGGTATCTTGAGATATTGCCCACCTGGCAAATAACCAGTAGGATAAGATACAGGGAATACAATGTCTACTTCAAAGCTGTTCTAAACCCCTCAGGTAACCATGGACCCACTTGGGTTAATTTGAGAGGCACACAGGTGTCTGAAGAAACAATGGCTCTTTCATAGGAGCACAACAGCGCAGCTGAATCCAAGCCCAAAGCCTGGCATGCTGCCGTCGGTCGGTATGGGACAGAGGTAAATAAACACAGTCAGAGGACGGAGGGGGGAGGCATGCTCGCCTGGGTCAGCCAGGACGGGAGCTAGCACCATCAGAGCCGGTCTGCTCACATCCCCATAATTCCTCTTATTGCTTTCCAGCACTCCAAACCTTTTCTTAAACAAATATGAGCGGCCTGCATCCTGTGGTGTGACCTCCCCACCACACACTCCTCGCACGCTCTACATTCTACCCACAAGGCATTTCAGCAGACAATGATTATATACATGTTGAGTCCCTGGCTTTTTTTCCCCCTGCATTTACCTTATTAACCTACACCAGCTGTTATTTTGACAAGATGATATAATCTAGGAAAGGTAACAGCTCTCTCCACGACAGCACAAACAAGCTCATTACTTAGACAATTAAGCACCAAGTAACGAAGCAATAACTTCACTACAGCCAGACTTACAGGGAAAACTGACAGATGATTCCTGTGAGACTTTAACTCTCAGCAGGAGTGAGGTCTTTATACGAGTATAAGTTTGAACTTTCGGAAGCATCTTAACTCTGGTTGGATAAAAATAATCAAGACACGAATAAAACACAAGGATACATAGATGAGAACTTATCTGAACAAGATGGCATATTGAAAATATTTTTTTTAATTAAAAACATAATATCTCTATTTATTCTTGTGCTCTTCGAATAATAATAATTTCCTGATAATTCTTTCTTTTAAGTCCTGGAGACCCTGTAAACGCCGTCATAATGCCCCGTATGAATATGATTGATTGCCCCCTAACAGTCACGCATAACAGTACATCATTTCTGCCAAGCATCTGATGTGGGTCGAGCAAAATCAATGCCTGTTTTTATTTATAAATGCCACAGTACAACAAGAAACCCTGTCCCCGTCCTCATCTGAGAGAACTACATTTACTTTATATGGGTGGGCAAACACACACGCACACACATATAGCTGTGGAAAAACATTAAGAGGCCACAAGAAAATTTTCAATTTCACTCATTTCGCAACTTATGGGTGTGTGCTTGTGTAAAATATACATATTTTGGAAACTGCAGTCTGGCCCTTGCCTGCTTCTCATTAACGAAGGACTGCTTCCTTGCTTTATGGCTCTTCAGTCCTGCTTCTGTGACCATGTTATGAACTGTCCTAGCAGTGCACTTCACACCACTGAATGTTTCCCATTCTTTTTGAAGGTCACTTGGGCTCGTCCTCCGATTTATGAGGCACTGTCGGATAAGTTGACGGTCATCTCTGCCATTAGAAAGTAGTTTCTGCACTCTACCTGACTGGTTTTTGGTCATTGCCTGCTTCACCTTGCTCTTGTCCTAGAAACTTCGAGCCTGGAAGCAGCCTGCCTCGCAGTGTAGCCTTCTGTCAGCAGAACCATGATTAAGCCAAGACTTAAAAATGCAGATTTTTTAAAAACTAAAGAGTGGTCTCTTAATTTTTCCAGAGCTGTACATGTAAAACTTTAATCTTAAGAGGACATTGTTACTACATTCCAGTTCCTACCAATTCCTATGAACTCTTCAGCTACCAAAAACCCTTCCTTTGCCTTCAAAGCGAGGGCGAGGTCCGATTCGACCAAGTGACTGGCCCAACCCAAACCAACGGAGAGCACAGTGAGACTGTTTTAGCTCCAACCACTTACTGCATGGTGACATTTGTTAAAAGTGCGGCTCTATATTTCTGCATTAAATCTTCTTAAAGGTAACTTTATTAAGATTATTGTAATAATTGACCAATAACCATAATATTATGGATGAGGCAAAGACAGCATTCCTGTGTTAAATCATGCTTGTAATGGCTGGAATTATTTAAAAAAAATTAGGTGGTTTTAATGAAATGGAAAACAATAGGATTATTGTTCGACCTCGTTCAGGGAAGGCTCAGAGGCATTGTGTCTGGTACCTCAGGAATTCGGGTGAAACCGGTAATGCACACTGTAATTGCTATATACAGTAGCTGCCATTATGATCGTTTTTGGGTATTTTTTAATAGTGTTATGACCTGGTCCAGGTGACTGGAGTCTCAGTAGTAGTAGCTTTGATGTGACCATAGCATGTCCTGGGCACCCAGGTGCTGCTCGGGTGGGTCTGATGAACCAGGTCAGCCACTTTGTGACTGCAGACCTACATGGGAGACGTGAGAGAGGGACCTGGTTCTGAGATGGGAGTCTTGTTCTCACAGGCAGCACCGTTCCTAATTTAATAACTGTGACCTGCTTGGCTTGTGCTATTAGTTCAGCTTTTGTTTGGCTTACGCTGTGAGGCCCACTTGAGATTTAAGGCAGACTTGCTGGTAACTTCACTGCCTCGTCTGGTACACTGAAAGGCTTACGTGTGACTTTACACCAGGCGTCGCAGCTCCCTGCCCAGAGCCCTGATCCCACTCTATAACAGGCCCATGGAGAGATTCCCGAAAGAGGAGGCAACGAAGAGAGTCCCAAAAGAGGAAAAGGGGGAGAGACTCCTGAAAGATGAGACTGCTGAGAGAGTCCCAAAGGAGGAAAAGGGGAGAGACTCCCAAAAGATGAGGCTACAAATAGAGTCCCAAAGAAGGAAGAGGGGAGAGACTCCCAAAAGATGAGGCTACAAATAGAGTCCCAAAGAAGGAATAGGGGAGAGACTCCCAAAAGATGAGGCTACAATTAGAGTCCCGAAAGAGGAGAAGGAGAGAGACTCCCGAAAGATGAGGTTGCAGAAAGTCCCAAAACAGGAGATTGTGGGGAGAGTCCCGAAAGAGAAGGCTGCAAATAGAGTCCCGAAAGAGGAGTTAGGGAAAGACTCTTGAAGGAAGAGCCCATGGGGAAAGACTCCCACAAGAGGCGGCTGTAGAGAGTCCCAGAAGAAGAGAAGGTGGGGAAAATCCACAAAAAGAGTCCTGAACGTGGAGCTCACAGAAAGTACAGTAGCAAAGCCTGATGCCACGTCGGATTTGCATGTATTGACCCGTGTTACGGCGCTGCGGCACAGAGAAGGTTCACTGGCCAAAGAGGCTGCTTGTTCCCAGGCACAGAAATAGCACGCCCCATCCCAGCCACCCAAGCTCTCCATCTGCAAATGCAGTCAATTTCATATTTCATGGATGATTTCTGTTTCAGCACACTGATGTGGAGTTTATGCTCTCGTAAATGAGCCTCTGTCTGCCATTTGCCTTTATTCTGACTTTATTTTCAATATTTCCCTGGGCTGCTGTGGAATGATTCCCAGCTATGAACAGTACAAACATCATTTCAAAAAACTATCCATCAAATTTCATTCCTTTGTCTGACTGTAAAAGTTATGATTGGACTAACTGTGAATTCCTCAGAAACGTACCGATGTGGGAGCGTGGACTGAGCCGTGAAGCATTTTCCATATGGACGGTGGGACAAATCCCCGATTTAAACTGCAGTGAGCCACGGCCCTTCGTTAACCTCGTGTGGAATCCCCGTGTAATCAGCTGTTTCTGGTTGTTGTCATTAGTCCTCTGTATGTAGTCCGCATTCAGTTTGTTTCCCCAGTCCGGTCATTGTAACGTCATTGTGTTGTTCTGCCTGTTCTCAATTAAACCCCGTGTTTCCCGATCGCTTGAGTTCTGTCCCTGCTTCCCCGGTCCCGGTGTTCTGTCGAGTTGAGCTACTTTTTCGAGTTAGACTACCGTAGTGCTAATCGATAGCCGTAACCCTAACCCTAACCCCCAAAAAACCCCTAAAACCCTTACCCTAAAATCCTAACCCCCAAAAAACCCTAACCCAACCCCCAAAACCTTAACCCTAACCCCCCAAAAAAAACCCTAAAACCCCAACCCAAACCCATAAAACCCTAACCCCAACCCAAACT
>JAODJX010000057.1:67988-81718 GCA_026776945.1 Isichthys henryi | reverse complement strand
CCCCACTGTAAACACGGTAGAAAGTAAATATTTCTCCGCTGAAATGTGCCCTTTGTGCGAGCTCCATTTCCTCAGCATGATAAATATGATGAGCTTTGGGATCCTAACATCCAACTTTTTAATGGGAAAGGCAATACTCTGTCATTAGCCTTTTACACGCAGGGAAAAAATCTGCCCTCTTTTCCAAGAAAAGAAATTTAGGGGTTTGGATGCTTTAACAGTCAATGTAAAAGAAGTTGTAAATTTCACGGCTAACTAGGATATGCAGATTTTAATGGTGCTTTTAAAAATTGAATTATATGAAAGTTTCTCCTAATAGCTTAGCTTGAAGTGACATATAGGTTTAACTGTAGGTTTGCCTCTAGCTCAGGACTTGATACTCTGTTTTCAAAATGAATGATCCGTTTTAAAAATCAGTAAAAGTGAAGAGATATTCAGGCAGAGTCAGTCCTGTCGGCTGCACCCGACAATCAATTACCGGGGATCACTGGTGCATCGAGGCCCATTTTGCGTGTATTGGAATATAACCATTTCAGGTGACTATTTCAAGGTTGAAGCTTTACAGTAACTCCTCACATGGTAATAGATACAGACTGTGTTGTGGGCAGTCTGCTACAAGGATAGCCAGACCCATCAAACAAAGAAGCTTATACTGCTCACTTCAACAAAGGGGCTGAAGCCAATGATCCAATCGGCATCAGCTAGGACTCGCTGTCTGTGCACCCATTGGCCTGCTGTGGGTCTTCAGTTGTCAGGGAGTTAAAATCAATTGGTATGACTCAACACCTTGCCATTGCTCAGCCTTCTACCATAAAACAATATGATTCTCAGCGGGTGAATCCCAATATGGGTACTTGACTGTACTTGAGTTCTCCTGTACCTGTTTTAAGTCATCTTCTATTGCCAGGAACCAGTTCCCACACTAAGAACAGAAGTACAGAGGGTGGTCAAAATCCCCAGACGTTGGTTTTGATCCACCCCAAATATCATTTCATTTCATTTATTGCGTCCCAAGTTCATTCTCGGAAGGCAAGTTAGCAAGTCCGGTCTTGCCAAGACCACAAGAACGGTCACTGCGTTCTTGGTTTTGAGATTCACCCAGTATCTTGGACACATTTCCATTTCCCACAATTCACCTTGTACGTCCTCCTGATTACTAGACATATTAACATTTTATGCCACCTAGCTTATATCCAATGGGTTGCTTTAATTGCAGTAGATACACCAAACCTAAATGAAGACACAAATGATGGGTGCAGGTTAGATGCAGGGAAGGTCTCTGCGGGGTGGTTCAGGTGGCCCGGTTCTACCTGCTTCTGAGCCCCATTGTATCTTTTGCTTGGCTTTTGACTTCAGACCAAAACCAGAGCCCCCCAACATCAGCACTGCCACCAACCGATGAGGGAAAACTTAAACAAACAGTTCTCTTCAGACCCCTCCATGTCACATGGCCCACAGAAAGCTGTACACAGACATACTCCCCCATTACCAATTTAACATTTACTCAGTCGGACAAACAACACATATGGCTTGAAACAGTAACATGACAAGAGATTTACTCTGGAAAGGAGAACAGAAAAAGGTGATGGTTTTACACAAGAGAAGTGGATCCTCTCCTCCAGAGCAAATGGTTCCATCTTCAAACAGGTCAACACCGGATGAGGAGCAGAGGTGGGTAGTTTAGGTCCAAAGAGTAAATGTCCAGACCAAGATTTTGTTTTAACCAACCAGTTGAGTACTCTGTGACTGTGAGTCTTTATACTCAACTGATTGGTTGGAACATAATCTTGGTCAGGACCTTTAATCTCTGGTTGGACCTGAATTACCCACCTCTGGTGAAGAGCTTCCAAAAGAAGACAGTGACTGGAGGATTCCAAAATGCCCCCAAGTCAAAGTGAATTGCCATGCTGACCGACATTTCTGTGGAATTTTATTGATTTCATCATTTAGTTATGGGTGAGGGTGAAATGTAAAGAGTATGTAATGAGTCACCCCCTTTGAAGGGGTGCCGACGCTGAGCAGTGTATTACCGGCGGCGGTGACTGGAACAAGGTACCGCTCTGTCATGGAGGTCAGTGTGCCATGAACATGATCGCAGTTTAGGGGATTTCATCAAAGAACAGCAGCTATCACTCCCCTTAAATTCCTGTGGTCAGTCAGAATCCATTGTCCTCACAGTGGGGCGGGTGTATTTGGTGCTGTGTTTATGAAAACGTTTTTTCTACCCACCCCCAAGCCACGCCCCAGACAGTAGACACAGGGCAAGGAAGGCTGATGAGATTCCATTCCCGTTTGAGGGAGACGGGGGGAGCCATGCATCGGCCCCTATTGCAGTACATCTCTCCTCACCCCAAAGAGACGAGGAACAAGGTATTCTCACTCTATGTAATAACAACAGCGATGAAGTGGCCATTCATTATTGTGAAAAGAGATTCCTCACCCGCCCCCCTCATCGCCACAGACACCCCCCAGAAACACTGACAGCTGTGTTTCCTTCTCCAGCATGTGGTCCGAGCGGGGACAGAAATGAACTCATTTGGCTAAGGAATGCAAGCTGCACCGGGAAGCATGCATGTGGGTTTACTGTCCAAGCTAACCAAGAGGCTGGGGGCTGTGCACAGGGCCCTGTTGAAGTCTGCGAAATGGGCCCCGGCCACTGTCCACTACTAGCAGCGTCTCCACAAAGGAGATGCCCATTTCTGGCTGTTCCCTTTCACCTTTACTCAGAGATCCAGTGGGTTCTTTGACATATTTGTAGGAAGGCCTTATGAATGGTGAAGCTGGTGATATAGGTGAGGGGGAGACATGCCGGCGTGGACAGCGCAGGGGGCTGGGTGTGGAGGGGGACCTTTAAGTTAACGATTATTATTCCTCTGATGGATGACTGACATCCACAGGCCCAGTGCCAGTGAAGTTTTTCTGGGGGGTGTACTACTGAAAGGGCCTTCAAATGATTCAGGAAACAGAGCTCAAGTGATTTCAGACGCTCCTACGTTGAGAGAATGCTGGAATCGCCCTGTCCTCCAGGGATGAGCCGCATCACCCAGACGCTCCTTGATGTCACTCAACTAGAGATGCAAAGTCATGAGATATAATTCTTGTGAGATTCTGAGTTCTTCTGGAGTCCAAGTGCTCCCAGAGGGAACAGGCATAATTGTCAAGCTCTGGTAGTCCGTGTTCAGCAAGCTCAGTGACTCATGGGGGGGGATGGGGGGACCACAAACACGTTCAGCTTCATAGACACGCTTTACTCTAAGTCCTTTCGTGCTGTCATCACCCCACGTTTGAACCCGCCTACCCCTCCTCCAGCCAGGGAGGTTCCAAAGGGGCAGCTCTTCTTTCCTGGGGTTTCCATGTGTAATTACCTTAAATCTCCTGGAAGGTCCATGCGGGGGAGTGAGCGTCTAACTCGGAACTCTGCTGACTCTCTTCATTAGCGGCTCATTCCCAGTCACTGGCTCAACCAGCAAAGCGATGATTAATCTTCATAACGGCGAAAAACTCGGGGCCCCGTTCATCATGGCAACTTTGCTCTCTGCACCTCTGCTAACGAAGCCGATGGTCGGGCCCATGCATCAGCATTAGCCTCCCCTCCATCGCAAGCTTTTAACCCTTCCTGTGTCATGCGTGAAGACACCCCACTAAAGAGCATCCCTTGTTTAAGAAGGGAGGGGGGCTGTTTTGTGAGCTTTAAGATGTTTGTGGAAGCAGGGGGAGGGGGGCACTGGATGGTTGTGGCATTTTGAAAAAGTAGACCAAGACTTTGGAAAAGTAACTGGATTCGGGTGGGACCTCTCTGGGTGCCCATGGAAAATGGCGCCACCTTCTGGAAAAAGTTAAACCTCACAGGAATCTGGGGAAGGGCATGGAGGTGGTGGTGATGGAGGCAGGGGGCGCAAAACCCCCATGTCCATGAAGGAAATGACCTGCAGGAGAATTAAAATAGAGTTGTAGTGGCAGGATCAATACAGTCTGGTGGGAAGAGCCGGCAGCCCTGATCGAACTGGCTTAGAAAAATCCCATCGATTCCTGTCAGGGAGCGCTTCCTGTTCGGAGCTGGTTAGTCATCTATTTCAGATGTCCTGAGATTAGGTGTTTTTTTAATTAAAATCTCTCAGATTAATGGTGGGCACTTTTCAAACTTATAGCACAAGAGGCTCAAACACGGTGATGGTCTTCATATCTGTACCATCTCCAGTTCTGCGAGACCTTCAGGTCACTCTGCACTCATCATCACATTCTCATATGACTCCACTGGTCTGTCAGTTCCTGTCCTACTTGGGAAGATGCTGCTGCTGTTGCCTTGTGAATCGAGAAGCACCTTGAAGTTCTGAGATCTTGGGCAGATGATGCTGCCCTAGTCTAATCCTAACTGGAAGGCTGCTGGTTCAAGTCCCAAGCAGAGCTCTGCTGTTCTACTCTTGAGCAAAGTACTTAACCTGAATCTCTCCAAAAAAAAGTCCAGCTGTATAAATGGATTGACTAGCTCAAACTGGATAAAAATGTCACATCAGAAAGGTACACAAAAGCAATCTGGCCATCTCAGATGAAAAACTGTTGAAGTAAAAAACAAAACTGCATATTTGTGACTCGTTACACTATACGAGGAATAGAATTAGGTCCAGAGCATTAAATATCATCAAAGACGCTCACCACCTCTGCCATAAACTGTTGCAGTGGCTGTTCTCAGGTTGGCACCTCCAGAGCCTTATGGCCGGAACTGAATGGAGTTTTCAAAGGAAAAGTATTTCCATCCACACAGGCGTTTTCACATCGTTTTCCATACAAAATGAAACAAGTCAAAATGCATATGACGTAGCTGTTAGCCTATACAGGGTATGTGTGCATACATACAGTTACGGGAAAATTACAGTGAACTGTAAATTAAAGTTACTTTTTGAACACTGTATAACGTGCATGCAGGTCAGTAACTGGGAAAGCGTCATTGAAAGCAGCTTATCCATACAGTATCTGCTATGGTGGAAAACTATTTACTTCTCAATAGGGTGACCAGGTGACCAGTCAGAAGGGCCATGAAATGGGTTAGGGACCAACTAGGGTGCTTTAAGAGTCTGTGTTTTCAAGAGTCTCCATTTTCACTCATCCACACTGCAAAGCAAAAAAGGAGTTTTCAAATGCATATGATTCTGAGAGTGGATGAGTGACATAAACCCTCCAAAGTAGGGTGAATGAAAGGTGAAAACAGACTTCAATGTCTGCGATTTTAAACTAAAATGTAACGATGTGGATGTAACCTGGGAGGGTGAGGAGAACCTTCTACCCCTAAGTCAATAGGATCATTAATATCACCAATTAAAAACTAAACGGACTGACTTGTTTAGTGCACAGTCTGGATAGCAGCAATTTTATTTTACTGCTGGTCTACCACTACATTCATGCATGTGACAAATAATTTTGAATCTGGAAAAATGGAAGCAGCATTTTTATACACACAATAAAATGACACCCCCTCCACATCACGTTGTTTCCCCATCCCTTGTTTCCATAGCAATTTGCTTTTTTTTCACGCAGGGAGAAAGACACAGACAAGCGGAGAGTGAAATATATTGGCTGACAAGCTTGTGAACCATGTCAAAATGTGATATTGCACTTTCAAGTCAGATTTAAGCCAGGCAAAGAAGTGAAAGTTTATTTAGTTTTTATTGCTAAAGAAAATTGAAGGAGCAGCTATTGGGCTCAATCAATGACGAATTCCATCATGGCTTGCCAAGGCTGAGGTATCTGGCTGCCTGTTATTTATACACATGGGCACGCAGGTCCCACGGGCGCTCACAGGCAGCACAGATACATCGTGAAAGCTTGGCTGCATGTACTTCACCTCCCTTTCTTCCTCCTTTATCCCTATTCCTCCTTCCTCATCATCCTTTTCTTCCTTTTTCTCTGTTCATTATATCCTTCTATGTACTTCTTTTCTAGGACTGTAATGGACCTTAAGGTCTTTGATCGCAAACAAATCAACCACCTTAAGTGTTTAATTTTTTTTTAATAGCCGAAAGATATGCTTATATGTAAAACACAATAACAGGGTCTTGTATCTGAGCTGCTGCAGAAATTTACAGTGCAAGCAATCTCTTTAAGACACCAGGCCACGTCCTTGAGTGGACCTCTTTAAAAAAAACTTTGAAGAACTGCAGGCAGGGGGCAAGTAATTTGTTAAATGAGCATCATAAAATGAGCCTACCCTTCGCCAGAAATGCTAATGTCATTCTCTAGACTTACTATTACTCACCACTTAGACAAGCCCCATAAAAAATAAAATAAAATAAAAATACCCTTTGAAATAAAAGGAGAAGGAATATATTGTAAAACATGGGAAGTGACAGGCTGGCCTACACTGAAATAATTTCACTTTCTGTCTGATATATGCGTGAATCCCTTGAGTTGGAATTAGGCATAATTACGCGGCTCAGTTCCGGCCTTGTTTTCACCACACATCCGACCTGGTCTTGATCTCCGATCGCATCAGCATTAATCTCTTTCCAGCGCTACATTTTCAGTCGGGAATTTTATCGCTAATACACTTTTTTATTTATTTTAACAAGGATTAAAACAGGTATCCAGCTCAAATCACTTTATGACAGCAAGTTATCTGTGAAATGAGAGGGCAATGAAAATGGTATCTAACTAGGCTGTGATCCAGGAGCACCCAGGAGGTGATTCAGTGAGGAGAGACCTGAGGTGCTTGGGAAAGGAGAAAGGTCATCAGGTGAAGCTCTGTCATCGGTGCCCTCTGTTGGGATCCTCCGGCACTACAACCACAGCCCCCATGGTATGAACATCTTTGGGGCAATGACAGCTTCAAGTTAGACAGGAGGACCATCTACATATTTAAATATACACAGAATATAAGGTGAACCTGTCTTTGTGTAGTTTAATCGCCTCTCTACACCCAAAAACATTGCCGAACAGATATTTTTGGCAGCAAGAGACATTATGGTGATGTGTCTTTTACTGTTGGTCTAAATTGCATAATAAGTCTGTTTAATAAGGTTGGTAGCTGCTCTGAGGGAAGTGCATTATGTTAAGCGTAAAAGTGCTTGCAAAGCACAACAGCTAGAAGGGGGTGTGGGGGGGTGGGGGTGGCTGAAGGGGCCTGGGGTGGCAGTGGGGGTAGCTTTGTCATGACAGTGCAACAAGAAATGATTTCTTTGGTTGACGGGAAAAAAGTTCATTTTATTGATGGAGGTGAAAAAAATGCCCTTTCAGTCTTGATTTAAATGAACTGGGTATCAGTCCTCGCTTCAGTTATCACCCCTTTTTTTGATTCCTTTGGATTAAGCATGTCAACCTGCCCAAACCACCCCGCATCCCCTTCGCAAAAAGGCCACAGGGGCAATAAATATACAACCATAATTCCATAGAGCCTTACAGATTTTTCCAGTGAAACACAGCCAGTGTCCATATTGAGGTTCAGTATATCGATTCACAGGAGTTGTTTTCCACTATTTTTTTACTATATATCCAGAATCCAAGGAGATGCCGAAAGGGTTTAGAATCTGTCACGCCTTCTTCATCCTGTTCTCTCTCTCTCTCTCCCTCCCTCCCTCTATCTCCCTCTTTCTTCCAGTCCGTTTCTCTTGGCAGTTAAATGAAATCAAGGTTGAACAAACGAGTTTCTGTGTTTCTTCCCGGCATGGGGAGAGGTCGATCACAGCGGTACCGGGACAGCGATCCAATCGCAATTCTGCGGGCATCGCGGAGACGCCATCTGCCACTTCAGCATGGCATCGCCTGTGCTGGCACAGGCTGGGGCTCCAAGGCGCACACGCCCAGCGCGGGGCAGGCCCTCCTTCCCACTTCTCCTTTTTCTCACCTTTCCAGTTTCTGCCTCGACCCCCAAAATGAAGATGTCTCACTTTACCAGTTTGTTCCCCAGTATGCTGACTGCATATTTACAGCTGCAGGTAGAAGGGTGGCCAAAGATAGCAAACGTCTGTCAATTCAAAGACCTAGAATTGTCTCTTCCATGAACAAAGATTCCACCTATTCACTTGTCTTCCATGACTGCTTATCCAGCAGACTAGGCGCATTCTGGATGACATGTTTGTCCATCACAGGACGCAGTCACACGCAATATTGCACTAAGGGCAAATTGCACCCTCCCTTAAACGTCATGCCTTTGGGCGGAAGTCAGAGTCCCCAGAGGGAATCCACATGAACCTGAGGACAGGCAAACTCCACACACACAGAGGAGTAAAGATACATACCAATGTGCAGCATTTTAAGTTGCTTTGAGTATAAATGTGTTACCAAGCCATTACTGTGTAATGTAGTGGCACCAATGGCAGCTATTCAATACAAATTACATTTTTGATACTCACATGCATAAGCACGTGTGCTGAGTGAAAAACATAAATACAAATGCAAAAGCGGAATTCTACCTTTACTGACAGCGCAACCACTCTGAAAGCTTTAACACGAACTGACAGCCTCCTCGACACGGACCTGCAGCAGACCACCTACTGCCGGTTAGAACGTGCTCGCCAAGAGGGAAAGTGGACCTGTTTCACATCGATATGAAACCACACCAGCGTTTCAGATTCCGCTCAAAATAAAAATGCCCATTACCATGGCGATTTTGATGAATTTACTGCTCTTCTAGGAATTGTTTGCATTGGGTGGAACCACTGAAACCCAGGGGCTTAGGTAAATTTAGTGGACTAAATGTTTACGTCGATGCAGAGGATGCCTAGCCTTGTATGTAATGTACAGGTTATACACTTTATCCAAAAACCATACACTTTAATAACAAATAAACAAATTCCCTTCACTTGGAAGACCAAACTGGCTCCACTTTACAATCTTAACCCATTTTCCACTTGTAAATGGCAGTAACTCATCAATAAAAAGAAACAGAACTGTCTATTACTATTTTACAGAGTGTTACAACCTAATTAATAACCAGATTATAAACCATTCATAAACTCTTTATATGGGTAGCCATAATTATTGTAAAGTAGCACCGACCAAACTACTAATTTGCTGTTGAAATAATAAATACTAAGAAGTGGGCAGGAGTCTGGGCCTAAATTAAGGACTATGTTTCATTTGAAGGAGAGTTGGAATGTAAAAAAATCTCCAGAATCACAAAGTAAATAAACGCCTTCAGACTGACCTTCACCAAAATCGATGCAGCTCCACGGGGGGAGAACACAAAACAACTAAAAGTGAAAACTCGCAGCGAATCGCGGCCGATGCTGTGGGCAAGTCTACCGGCCGTCTGCCAGGCAGACAAACGCAAGGCGTGGAATTGACGATGACACATGCCGAAAGTCATTCGCTCGATGACGCACACGGACGTAAGCAGGCTGCGTTAACGTGAGGGAAAAGCACTGCCTTACTCGAAGGGATATGTCAAAGGGAGTGGAGCAGGGGTGTGGCAGTGGCGTGCAAAGCATCCTGTGTCCCTCTGATAGTCGCCACTCTTCTTGCGCACAGGCAGCGAAGCATCATGGGGGGGGGGGGGGGATTCTCCTGGGACAGAGATCTGAGCAATGCCTGACCCACTTTACTCAAGAATCAAAATGGCATTGTTGGGGAGAGGGACAGCACACAGGAGAAGGGAAAGAGAGGAGGGAGGCCATGCAGGGTAAACAGGGAACAGCAGTGCAGGTTTATGAGGGGTAACAGAGATGAGAGGGGGTGGGGGGGGGATGCACACACAGATAATCAAGGCAGGGTGCAGTGAGAGATACAGGGACACGTATTCCTTCTCCTACCCCACCCGTTCCATCCACATTCCCCTCACCTGCCCCGCGACGTGTGCAAACTCACGGCACAGGGAGACTTTTTATGCTGAAAGGCGGCACCCCGATGGGCCTGCCCTCAGAGCTGATGGGCACCGAATACGCACGCAAACACACGTATGGCGAAAGAGCCCGTCGCTGCAAAAAAGGCACACCAGCGCATACAGTGCCCCCAAATGTAATTATTTATTTCATAATTCATATTTAATAATAATTCATTAAATTTAATTCTACTTCAATAGTATTAAGTAAAACAACTAAATATTGTATACATATTATATACACAGACACACATCCACACACATAGGTTTATAATTATATCTTTGTGGGGACTCTCCATTAATTTCTATGGGGAAAACTATAATCCCAGCATGAGGACATTAACCCCCCACCCAGCCCTAACCCTAACCATGAGTAACCAAACAAAATACGACATTTTTGGCATTTTTACTTTTTAGTGGCATTCACAAATCTTTGTAAGGACCCCACAATGTCAAAATAACAGGTCCCCCCCCCCCCCACACACACACACACACACACAGATAAAGAACATAGCTGAGGAAATGAGCACCCAGTAAAAAGCATTCAACAGGTGACCTGTAGTACTGGGAACCAGTGTCCAAGAGCAGTGTCCCTTCCCCCCAACCCCCCTAGAGTGATGGATGGTGATAACGGCGCCGTGACTGGACCTGAGAAATGGTCCTTTCACAGACGCTGATGGAGAAACGATATCGCAAAAGCCCAAACTCAATTTGCTCAGCCTGCCTGGACTTCTTTTTTCCCCCTCCTCCTCTTTAAGAAAAAAGGATTTATAAATCATGATTATTTTCTTAATGACCCCTAATATGAGCCGCCGTAAATCAAAACTTATCCAGAGCCTTGAGGGTTCAATCATTCCTGTATTTGCTTAAGTGCGACTCAAACCGCTGCCACACGCTGCTCTCTGACAAATCTGACATGACAAATGCGAGGTCTGTCCTTCTGCTGGGACAGGCAGCTACCTGGACACCACGGCACTGGTCCTTCAGGCTCGTGTCCTCGGCCCTCTGCTGGAACACAGCTTGCTGGGTCTCCACTGCCGGCTATGTCATCCAACTCCTGTCCTCAGCAACTTGCAGACCTGCAGGGTTTTCGGGAAATATTAATTTGCACCTGATTTACACCTGAAGACACCCACTGCGACGACAATTTTGTCAACTGATTCAAAAATGGATCTGATACCTGATGTTGAGGAGAAACTGTGTAACAGTCAAAAATGTCAGGTTCTTCCACTTGCTGAAGGTTTAGAAAATGTCATTGCTACAATGTAGGCTAAGCATCATAGATGAGTAATATAATAAGCATTATTAATATAATAAACATTATACTTTAATTTGTATTCCCATTTTCATTAGCCACTAAAACATATCCTGCATCTCTTTAGTTTCAAGGCTTCTTCTCATGCCTGTTTTATTTATCAGCCTTTTCACCACTGCTCCATCTTTCCGCACCTCCACCATTTTAGGTTCTAGCTCCCCTCCACCCAGACGCCCCCAACCACCCTGTTTCCCCTCTCTCTCTCCCTCCCTACCTTCCTCCTTGTCTACATGTACGAGCAGCCATCTGGGACCTGCCGCACCGAGCTGCCACGAATCCATCAAAGGACCTTCCGGTGTCCATCGGCCGCAGTAAAACCTTGCCGTTACCGCTGAGACCGTCACCAAACGCAGCTAAATCCATCATGCTATAATTATGTCAGTCGGTGAGGACAGGAGTTCGTCTGTCCTATAACAAAACATCAGATGTGAGCTTTATTGTGTGTAAGCGTGAATGTTTCAAAAGGGGGTCTCGTGAAGTTATTTCTAAAAAGGAGCCCCCTCTCTGCCAAAACAGCGGGAGAGCATTAGCAGAACAAGATTAAAACCATTCCTCATCTTATACGTCTGACAGAGCTTTCACTTGTCATTCCAGCCTCAATCGACGTCCTATAGGCCAGTATTTCTCAATTCCCTCACCTATTGCCACTGTCCCCCCTACCGTAGTGACAGCCGGTACCATCGATTGTCTTTTTGATATGATTTTGATCGATGGAAGGTTGGTATTGCTGGTACCGAATGGGAGATGGCAGGTTACGATGGGTCTTTGCTGGCTGCAACCGAGAACTAACCGGTTTGACATGTAAACGTTGTCTTCTTTCAAAAACCGATCGTTCATATAATGTGCCCCTGCTCAAGACCTTGGTCAGCCATTTCCTTACACTCTCTGGGAAGCTTCCCCTTTCCTCCCACTTATGGATAGCCTTGCCCCATTTGCTATAAGTCTCCTCTTTAAAATAATATACACAATTAAATTTCAAGGTAAAAAATAGACATTTTAACGTTAGAATCGATTCTCAAAATGAAAGCACTCAGATCGAAGGAATATTGATCCGCACATCCCTACTACCTTTTCGGACTGGAAGATAGGGACGAGCGATACCAGTGGTTTTCTTTTCAATCTCATCCAGTAGATACCCAGGCCCAATATTGAGACTCGAAGAAGAAACAAAAATATCTGACAAGTTTAAAATTGAGCCAGTTGGAAAAAAAAAAATTAAAACAACTCTTCAGAATGTTAACCAGTGAGTTTGTTCCCTCCCCCCCCCACACACACACTCTCTCTCTCACACACACACACACTCTCTCTCACACACACACACACACACACTAAACCACGATTGGAGAAACGCGCAAATACGCCGCACGTGCGTCAGTGTTATCGCGTGTCATTTATAACTGGGGGAGCGCGATACGCAGTCGCGCAGGTGCCACAGTTAATTGTTTTCTGTTGTCAATCACTGGAAGTTTCTGGAATGATAGATATTAGAAAGAGACCAGGCAGTGCTGGAAAAGTCAGACTGCCTGAACAGTTCAATATGCTATTTAGTATTTATTTTTTCTCGAAATGACAGTAATAAATGTATCGGAATAATAAGACTTTAACTGTGGAATCATTTATCAAAGTTCCCTGAGAAAGAAGACAAAATGTGCTGACCATAAGACTCCCGTGAGTTCATGTACATTTCACTCACTCTTCAACCCAAGAGCTGAATATGTATTGCCGGTAATGCTGTACACCATTCAGGGTTAACTTTACACACGTAGGTTTTCCTTTAAACCTAGTAGCTTTTTATGTCCCAGTGGGATTTACTCATACAGTTAAAGGCCGCTGCAGTGCACGTTACCTGGTAAACTGGATAACTAGCAGCGCCAGTTCCTTTCCTCTCTGATTTATCCCGTTTACGTACAAAGTTACTGTGCGAATTTCATCACTTATTACATCTCTTATACCATATTATTCATACTTCGTTTCCAGTCGCTGTTTAAATCCATTTGGGTTTAAATTTAGTTTATGGTGTGGGTTATTTGCCATAAGCTCATATGTAGGCCTATTTGTGTCGTACTCTATGTCCGTCTCTTTCCCCCTGACGAATTGTGATTGCTGTAACTTAATGGAATCCCATTTTTTTTTTTTTTTTACATTTTATTTATATTAGTGAGCTGCCTTTTACTTTTGAGCTTTCAGCTGAGAAAAATAAGGGCGCAGTGGCTCGGTTGCGGAGATCCCCCCCCTTGCCGGGTGTCTCCGGGCGAGACCGGCGGGGGGACGCCGCTGTCTGCTCCCCTCTGACGCACGCATGACAGTCTCAGAGATGATCCCGCACTTTGCTCGGCGGCTGGCAGCCGAAGCAGCCATTTAGTGGTGGCGCTCCGAGACGTGTTTCTGATGCCTTACTCAAGCTGGACATTTCCCGATTGTCTCCCAATGACGCGGATGCGCTTCTCGGGGAATCATCACACCCGGCCATTTGCGCCCAGGTTTGGGGGGGGGGGGGGGGGGGAGTATGGCGGGGGAAGGGTGCAGCGCAGACGGGACACAGGAAGCAAGCTCGTTTGTTTTAAGGGATGAAACATGGTTAATTGCACCGGTTTGCCCCAGGCGTAA
>JAODJX010000057.1:51431-67888 GCA_026776945.1 Isichthys henryi | reverse complement strand
CCCCCCCCCCCCCCCCCCCCCCCCCCCCCCCCCCCCCCCCCCCGCCCCCCCCCCCCCCCCCCCCCCCCCCCCCCCCAGTAGGGCAGAGGAAGGGTGCAGCGCAGACGTGACACAGGAAGCAAGCTCCTTTGTTTTACAGGATGAAACATGGTTAATTGCACCGGTTTGCCCCAGGCGTTACCCTCTTAAATCGCCTTATAAATCTCAGGTGAATGACAAGATGTCAGTTAGTCATTTATAATACAAGGCTTTTATTAAACTGCCTCACCATACAAAAAACAATCTTTCATATAATATCAGGTGTTGATCAGGGGCACATTACGTGAATACGTATCCTGAATTTTAGACCTAAATAATTAAACGAAAACGCCGCAGAATATCAACACCTTGTTAATCAGACGCCTTTTTGAAGTTTTGTTTTTACTCATCAGGTTTTTTTTTTTCAGGTTGACGCATCAGTTCCTTCGTTTGTGAAGAAGTCGTATTTTTCGGTTATTGATTACAAGCAATGCGGGGTAATAAGCAGTGAATGACAAAGCAGCAGTGATGTGATTGAAGCTCTCGGCTGCTTAAACCGGAACGCTACTGCCACCTAGTGTACAGCACGATCCTTGCTCCGGTTTCCTGCGAGACATATTTACCATGATCGATTTAAAAAAGATTACTGTATACACTACATTAACATTTGCAAAAACTTATTAAACAAGGAAAATTAAAAACATTGGCGATAAATGTATATTTCTGATGTTTATTTAGTACATTTTGACTGCTTTCTGCTTCATATTTCGGTATACTAGTAGGCCTGGATTTAAACCCTTATCTCTGTGCACATTAATATATACGTAGGGGAGAGAAGCTGCTTCCCGTTCAGTGAGAGTTCTAGACAGCTCTACGGTCATGCTGAGTTCATTCGCAGCATTGACATGCAAACCCTTTATGAGTGGCCAGAGAGGCCTGGGTGCACTTGAAGTCACAGGGATTAAATTTGATACTCTATGCAGGCTGACTTGCTGTCGAGCAGCAGCTATGTGGGTCTGAGGGACTGCATGAGGAGCTTGAGGAAAGGGATGGAGTTCGGCAGCCTCTAATCTCTCCAAGGAACACTGGAGGTGAGCTTGACATTTTGGGGATCCCGCCCCCGTCTATAAGGACAGGCCGAATGGGTGAATACCATAGACCAGAAATACCGCCATAGACTGGGGCGGCATGGTCATGCAGTGGTTAGCACTGTTGCATCACACCACTGGGACCTGGGTTCAATTCTCTGCCAGGGTTCTATGTGTGTGGAGTTTGCATGCCCTTCCCATGAGGTTGTAGGGTCCCTCCCCCCCAGTCCATAAACATGCTGAGACTGATTGGAGTTACCAAATTGCTTATAGGTGTGAGGTGGTTGGGTGGGTTGGCGCCCCCTCCTGGGTTGTTCCCTGTCTTGCGCCCGTAGACTCCAGGATAGACTCCAGGCTCTTGTGACCCTGAATAGGACCAAGTGGTTTCAGAAAATGCGTGGATGTATGGATGCTATAGACTACCCCAGGGAATGTTCATATAGAACTTTTCCTAGCTGAATTACTATATACATTCCAGCTAGTTTTAAATGACCTTTTCTGTATTGCACACCAGGAGATCTGTTTTACTGGTTATGAGACTTAGTGGTACCGAACCAGTATGTGTATAACTGTATCACAGGAATTTAATGTACAATTTCATCTTCACAAAAACCTATTTGAGACCAGCTGATAAGTTTGTAGTTTCTGGAAGGGTAACAGCATACTATCCATTTAGAATCTATGTAAGAGCAACAGGAGGGTTGAGCAGAACACCCCCCGGCCCCCCACCCTGCTGTAAAACAGCTTGGCTGCATTAATACTCAGCACCTTCCAAAGCATAGAATAAATCCCCTCGTTTAACTGGAAAACCTGGCGAAGGCTGGGGAGCCTCACGCCGACGGTCCTCACGTGTGTGAATCATGGGCTCCGACAGCAGCCGTCGATTTGTCCCAGCCACCAGCCCGGAGTGACAAGCGTCGGCTCGTTAATCAGAGAGGCGAGCGGCACGACCTTGGATGGCGGATGGGTTCAGGTGACGGGACGCTAATCTGTTAATATGCACAACGGTGTTCCGGCTGTTATTACGCGCCGGCGCTGTTGTTGTTGCTGTGATGCCATGTTCCCCTTACGGAGATTTAAGAATGAGGTAGGTAAACAAACCGGCCAACCGCAGACAGGCTCCCTCCTCATCACGGTGGGCTGTCATCTGCCGGATCGCTTTAATCCCCAACTGAACAAGTACGATGGCACCAATCCCATGCCCCTTGGCTGGGCCAAAACTGGAGGGGGCGTCAAAATCAATAAGGGCAAAAACCAGGGACAGGCTGGAGGCGTAAGAAAACAGTACACGTCAGCAACTCACTCCACCCGGCTTTTGTCTATATAAAACATTACACGGGAGACAGATTCATATAAACGACTGGGCTGATGGATCTGTGTAGGATTTCCTGTGGTCCTCCTAAAAGCTTTGCTGCTATGCAACAACCAGCTTGGAGAAGTTGATCATTAACCAGCAGTAATCAGGTTGAATAAAACCATTTCAACCATGGCTTCTTGGAAGATATTGTCAAACGCCTTTCCTCCAGCAATCGCGACGACACTTGTGCTTCGTGGTCACCTTGTGGCTCATCTCGCGCCCGACGCACACACTCAAACGCGGCCCACCCATGAGAGAAGGGTATATATACAGCCATAATGCTACAGCTGCTGCCTTTGTTGCCTGCTCCCATGAATGCATTAGTCTTGTGCTTAACGAGCGTTCCTGGGCTTCGGTCAGTCTTTCCATGCGTAACTAAAGCATTAATAACCATTACATGCAGAGCCTGTCATCAGGCCTGGTACATTAACATGGCAATGTATCCCTTTTCGTTGGAAGGTGACCCCAAACACTGTTTATAGCTAGTTGTATTACATCATGGTGAAGAGATAAGGCGAAGGATACATTGAATTGTTAAAAAATGAAATATTTTATCACCTTTTTATTATTATTCATACTTGCTCCATACTAATTTCGCAGCAAATTTGTATTCATTTGCTTTAAGGAATGTGTGACGGCCAGCTGGGCTGTATCAAGAAATCATTTTCCCTGAACCGTCTGTCAACATCTGTCTACCCGTGTGACATGACTCTAATCAACTCTCTTATTCCCGGCAGTCATCCATCATAATGCCCCCCCACCCAGCAAAGACAGTAGCTGACATCTGTCTGGGGAGGGGCGGTGGACAGCAGATGGGAAAATACTCTTCTCCAATTCATGTCCATTAACCCCCACCCCCCTACTCAAAGGACACACAGATTGTCATGGGGGGGGGGTGGGGGGATGGGGTAGTGTCACCTAAACAATCACTCGACAGCCTACATAACTGTTACCGGGGGTGTATGTATAGCCACAGCGTAGTAGGCCTGTTCTAGCTAACAACCTCATCCATTATTGTCAGTTACTCAGTTTCCACACCATCCTGTGAGCTGCAGAGTGTCTGTCAACGGTCTGCTCCATGTGCCAGTGCGGCCCCCAACTCTCCTGAGGTCCTGCCCCCCTGCCCTCCACACCCGCATCCCCATTTTTCTGATGTCATCTGTGAGCAGTTAATGTTTTCCCCACTAGAGGCACTATCACTCAACCCGCTGGTGAACCTTGCCCTCCCGTTCATGTGCAATTGTACATTAACTGGAGAGGTACCGGTGTTGGAGGCAGACACTGGAGTGGAAGAGGCATCTTTGTATCATCAGGGAAACACCTACCCGAGTGAAGGTACGGCTCAAATGAGACCATATTTCAGGTTTTAACTTAAAAATACTCACGCCATCTTATCCAGCAAACATTTCGTTCTCCTAGACATTAATCTGTTTTTCCGACAGATTTTTTTGGGGAGGTGGGAGCGATTGAACTGACCTGCCAGAAATCATATTTATGCCCATTCAGCTTCCAACCACTAGAGGGCAGACTTCATCCAATGAAACGGGATCATGCTCAAATACAGAAAAAAATATTTATTCAAGTATACATTATGAAATTTTACACCTTTTTTACCATCTCAGCAAACCCTTGTACACACAAAATACATCGATGTATAGATTTAAAAATCGTAATAACGTGGTTTACAAAACACCATACTATGATTATAAAGACGGTACAGCCATAAAAATAGCAGAAATATCAGGGGCACCTTCATAAATTTTATTTATTGGGAAATGTTCACGAATTAACGGCACTAAAATAAACATCTGTAGACTGGACACATACAAATTTCAATATAGTAAAACACCTTTATGTCCAACACTGGATTTGCTTAAAATATTTATTAAAACTAATTCACCTATAGAAAATATCTTGAGAAAATATCTGCATTTATACAGTAGAGGAACATCTGTACCTTCCTTTAGTGTTTGAAGACGTAAACAAACCCTGCTTCCATGGCAACTTGTGCAGAAAAAGAAAAAAAACCACAGCGAGTAGGACGGTCAGTTTTCCACTATTTAAAATCTCATTAATTACCTGACCAGTTCAGTAAACGCAACTTTTTAATGCCAAACCACTTCTGAGCACTCCCTCCACAAAAGGCGGCAGAAGCTTCGGAAGATCTCGAAAAACAGCACCATGTTGGTATTTACGATGTATCACCTACTGGAAGTCAGATTATCTATGAATGATATCAGAAAACCTTTAACTGTTAATTTAGCACGCCAGGCTCTGTTCACCCTGCATGCGAGTTACTGATTAATCTCAGTAGTGCTGAACTCTGGCTTGATAAGTGGCACGAGGTCTGCTCAGAAATGAGTCTCGCTTAAACAAGTCACCTGTTCAGTTATTAAAGTGAGGAGTTTCATTTTAAATTCCAAAGTGGCTAGTGACACACACGACATGTATGAATATAATCTAACTAAATGAACATGAGGATGGCATGATATTCACATACGCAGTATATGTGTGTATGTATTACACACACACGCACAAAGTAATGCACTTTATATGTTTGAAATTATATTTCGAAGGGAAGAATCATGGTTTTACAGAAGGTCACAGCTAATGCTACTTTAACGAAAAAGAAGTAATAGGTTGGGACGCTCTGGGGATGGGCGATCCCCCGTCAGACAGGCCGCCTGTGGCAGGCCTCCTGGTAGCTGGTGGCGTTGAGGGTCCTGAACATATCCCTGCGAACGAACGACAGGAAGCTGTTAAAGGGGCACAGGGGCTGGCCAGGGAGGCGCTCGTGAGACCGGCAGAAGGAGGTTTGGAAGGTGACGTCCTCGCCATCATAGAGTATGCGCACAAACAGCTGCTGGCGCTCTGAGTTGCCATCTTCCTGCCGGAGCTGCGGCGGGATCCGCCACAACTCGAATACCAGGCGCGCGGCAAAACGCGGGAAGCGGGCTTTGGCCAGCCCAAGCGCGCTCAGCAGCGGCACCAGCGTCACATCGTGTGCCGAGAAGACCGCCAGCGCCTCCCCGCCGTCGCGACCCTCTGCAGCGTGCAGCATGCGTCCCGCCGTGCGGTTCAGGAAGGGGTGCGCCGCCAACAGCGCGTAGCGGTGGTATAGCCCCTGGCGGCGCCGGTCCTCCTCATCCTCCAGCTGCTGCCGCTTGATTATGGCCAGTTGCCTTGGTGATAGGCAGCCCTGCGCAGTACATGGGAAGCTCAGGCCGTGGCAAAGGTGGCACGTCAGAGAATCGACAGGGTTGGCGGCACGCAGCTGCCGCGGGGCCACGCCCACCATCCGCGCCATGTCCGCGTACGTGTGGTCCAGCTGGGTGTCCGCCACGCGGAGTCGATACTGCCGCCGTTGCTCCTCTTCCAGGTAGCGGTTCCGGGCAGGACAGTCACAGTGAGCCCCGCAGAAGAGTGTACTGGCCTGATGCTGCACCACCACCTCGGCCCAATCGAAGTCCGGTAGCAGGCCGTACAGCAGAGCCAGGCCGCTCTGCAGCGTGCGGCTCTTGCCGGTCGACTCCACGTAGAGCTGCCGCGCCGTCCAGCCGGGCTGCAGCAGCCTGTGCCGCTTCATGTAGGCGTCCCGCAGGAGCTGTCCGTTTCGCAGGTGTTGCACGATGCCTGTAGGGGGCAAGAGAGAAGCAGAGGTCTAGATACTAGAAGATACTAGCTTTAGTACGTCTCTGAGCATAAAGGAATTGGTATCAGGGAACGGACAGATAATTCTACGGAAAAGTTTATCATAGCTCAATTAGATTTATCAAAGCCTGTTGACCTACTTACTCAGCTGGACTGTACGGCAGATGCAGTGGATAAGACAGCACACCCTGTGAACTTACTTTCTGATTTCAGAATTGCTCAACACTGCCCGGTAACTCCCCCTCCCCTTTAACAGTCCACGGTCTTACCCGTTTGTGTGAGTTCCCCCATCTCACACATGCTGTGACTGGGGAGGCGGGGCAGAGCACTCAGCATGGGGTCCCAGCGTCCACGCCCTCCCCAAGACATGTGATTGATAAACGTGGCCAGCAGTGGGTGGGAGGGGCTCCTGTGGGGAGGTGGGGGGGGACTGTTAATTATTCCATCAGATAACACAGCGAACAAGTTTTCACTCTTCAGCAAGCTATGGGTCTACTGCGTATCCCCCACATGACGGGCAGTTCCTCTCAGCTGCAGCTGGCCGGAGTGGCTGTGGGGGAGTGGGTGGGGTTTGAGACATGGTGAGCCTACAGGGACCTATATGTAGCTGGGAACGAGGAATAAAGGGCAGGCAGCCTGGGCGTCTCGGGGTGGAGGGGGGGCAGAGACAGCAGATTGCTCTGTGAGAACGCTGTCCTCTTCCTGGTTAGAGTTAGGGCAGCTACAGATAAACTGCAGGGTCACAGACAGCACACAGCCCACACAAACAACAGACAAACTGCAGGGTCACAGACAGCACACAGCCCACACAAACAACACAATATCCTCATACTGTTCAGAATGAAGCGTGCTGAAATATAAACTGACCCCACCTAAAACAACAGGACCTTATACTCCCCCAGAAGATGGTAATGAAGCTTTGTGGTGACAGCTCAGTCAAGTAAGGTTTAGGTAAGATAACTATTCTTTCAGTGATTTGATGTCTTTTAGTCGGTGTGGTTGTCATGTCTACCACCAGAGGGCGCAAGGACACCGCACATTAAAACGATTACCTCTAAGTCACTAAACGGCAAAAATCACTTCAAGGAAGAATTATAACAATCTGTGAACACCCTACATTAATCTTCCTTGACAGCTGATTAAACATGTAAAACCTAAGCTCTTATTAAAAAAAATATTTATCCAGTAAAGTATCTTAAGATAAAATGTATTTAAATCAACATACCGGCTTGACATTTGAAGAAAACTTGAGACAAGGAAACGCAAGGACTGAAACACATTCCTTCATATCACCTTACTAAAGGAATATGTTGGTTCTGTAACACACACACACACACACATACACAGGTAGGAGTTCAGAGCCGACTTCCTTCACACACGAGCAGTCACTCGCCTAACACACAGAACCGTTTTGAAATTTCTCTTCACTACTGCCACTGCGTCACACAGCTGGACTTCCCAGAAGCCCTATAAATGAAAACCCACTTTCTGCAGCCCAGACCAGTCATCTCCCTCATGTCATCCTGCACAGGGCTAAATTTCACATACAGTCTAATCAGGAGAGGGTAGTGCATCCTAAGGCCCAAGCACCATGTTTCCAGAGGTACCACAGTGCAACCCCCGAGACCACAATACTGAAGGGCTGGTCCTACTTTGTATGGCCAACACTGGGCCATCCGGGCCCCCTCCCCTTCCTTCTCTTTCTTTGTCCCCCCTTCCCCTCCGTGAGTAACGCCCCATATGTGAACTCAGGAGGTGCAGACCTGGCTAGGTTATTTATACAGCCCTTCTCTGTTGTGAAGCAGGATCCTGGACATGAGTGCTGAGATTGAGGGTGGCGTGGGGCACATATAGAAAAATCAAATGCAGAAATTGCACCTCAGTCACACCCCAGCCATCGGGCACAAGGTGACACAGAAACCTGAGTCTGCAGGGCGACGACAGCCACTGTGAATAATTCCAATTATTAGCATCCCCGCCCCACCTGGAAATTACGCGGATCCTCGCCCCGGCAGGCTGCAGCTTCCCCCACGGTGACGCCTCTGTGATTAACAGCTTCACTCCCGTTCCCCCATGCTTGTCCAGCAAGAGGGAGTATTTTGAGTCTCAGGATACTGCATTCACCCTAGGACCCGTGTTGGAAAAGAGTGATGCAACAAGCGTAGATCCAGGAGAGGGCTGTTTTAATACATCTGCCTGTAATACATTTTGTATGCCAGAATTACGCGTCACGGGCTAAATGAGTCCCAGATTAATTAGCACCAGCTGTACTAATGTACTGACCAACAGTGTTAATTGGGAACAAAGTCTTCCCTTCTGACACCTAACAGGAACACACAAAGTAACCAGACTTTCCACAAGTTCGCCACAATAAGGAAATGAAGGTCTTTAGAAGGTGCCTTCAGACTCATTAAACCCACAGCAGCTGGTAGCAGTCTCCATGCCAGGCTGAAAGTGCTCTCATTAGGAGACACCTAGGGACTGTGTGTGTGGCTGGTTGGTTGACTATGGGGTAGAATGAGGGAGGAAGGGAGAGAGGAAGAGATGGAGGGGGTATGCCACATACCAGGGTGGGGGAGGGAACATTCTTTCGAAGTGGAATAAGCAAAAGCCACGGAGAAGAGCTGCAGGCCAGCATGGCAGAAAGGCGACTGAGACGCAGCTCCATTCCCATAATTACAGGATGTAAAAATAAAAGTAGGAAGATTATGCCACTAGTTATAAATAGGCTTTGGTGCTCCCTGTTACACACACACACACACTACATGCTGAGCACTCTTTTCAGCACCACAATGGACACAATCCAGAGAGTGTTCCCCATCTGAAGCGAGCACCTTCCCTGCGTGAGGTGGTGCTCAGTTGGCATGATAGGAGGAGGAGAAGCGGTTTAATAACAGGAGAGGGATAACTTACAATCATCCACAGTTGGTAGAGCACTGATGAAAGACATAAATAAACATTTCACTAAAAGCCTGGAAGAAGTCTGGCACTGTACAAAATGATCTGTAATGTTTTACCGATCAACGGACTTCTCAGTTTAAAGCTGCCACAACTCGGTTCCTCAAGGAGATTCTAGGTACCTGGAACATGGGCCCTGTGCACAAGTTCCTGGGCTGACTAGAACTGGGACTTGGGTAGATCCTGGCCACTTCTGTCTGTCGCTTTCACACTGCGCAACAGGAGCTTGGGAACTTATGCTAAATACGCATGGAAGACGCAAAAAGTTCATATGTTAAACTTCACACGTAATTACATACAACACTTCACTGGCACTCCAAAACAATGCAAGATGAGCAAGTCGTTTTGTTATGTTAGTTACAGGGGGATCATTCGTCATGAAAACAGGAAACAGCATTTTATTTATACGACACATAATTCTTATTAAGTCTGACCAGCAGATTGATATTTTGTTTTCCACAGAAAAAAAGATTTTTTTTCAGTTAAGTGCCGGCAACTTTCAACACCACCACCATGTTGGCTATCATTCGAATTTTCCGATGCAGAAATATTGCAGAGACAAGCAAAAAAAAAATTGTATTTGATGCATTAAATGTAACTGAGGTACAAAAGTAATTCCATCGGCTCAATTTTTGCTCTGTTACTTCTGTATTCCCTGCACTTCCAAGTAACTTCCAAGTTAGCATTGGTGCTTGTGGTCAACCAATCAGCAAGCTATAGCTGTAAGCGTGACCCCGGTAGTTTGGGTTCAAATGAGAAGCAAAAGTTCCAGAACTGCTTCCAAGGAACTACAATCGGGCCTTGTTCCTGCATTGTGAACATAACAAAAGTTCCTGGTTCTAGAAAAAAGGTTGTGGTTCCTAAAAAAAATTGCAGGGTAAAAAGCGGTCTCTGACACAGAGTGTGGTTCCCCTCCCAGACACTAACGTGTGAACTGGAAAGCACCCCCCACCATACGCGGCCTCAGAGTCTTCACCAGTACCCATCTCCTCGACACCTTAAGGAATCTGACAAAGGCTCCATTTCAGAGTCGGAGGGTTACATAGTGCAGAGGCACAGCTACGCTGGATTGCATCAGAACAGGTGACCCTACCACGAGTACAAAGCCGCCCACTGTTAAGCTGCTCGCATGCATACACACGCCCACATTGTGTGTGTGGTGTGGCAGTAGGCAGGCACAGTGCAGCCCCACCTGGCAGGGGAAGTGGGCGGGTAACAAAAAGGCCATTCAGTCGCAGTGGAAAAGGGGAGTGCTGAGGCTGACGGCCAGGGTGTGGCAGCCACAGAAAACTCAGCTGCACCACACTGGTGCCGCTCCAACATTTTTTACGATGCACAAAGTGGAAACACACAAATGTTTCAGCTTCCTGGGCCGGTCACTGGGTACAGCGGACATGGCAGGAACGGATCCCCCAACCGCACGTCACATAAGGGAAGATACACACTTCAACCAAAAACGGCTGTTGAACATCAGAACAAAGAAACCATAGCTGGGGAAGATGTGACGGAGGTCAGAGAGGTGAGAATGTGGCTCTGAGGCAGGGCAGGGGAGCCATCTCAGGACTCATCATAGAGGTTAGCGTGAGCTGTCTGTGGGTCACTCAGCCGTCGGGAATGTTCAGCATGTTGAACAGAAGGTACTGTGCCTCACTGGTGAAGCCAGAATATTTTCAGTGGGGTGGCCAAGGTGAGACCAAAAGTCATTTGGGGTGGAACATAAATCTAAATATGAATATAAGGCATCTAGAAAAAAGGAGTTTTTAAGGTACCATCCATCCATCCAATCATCCATCCCAACGGAGGTCGCAGGGCGGGGGGGGGGACCGGAGCCTATCGCAAGAATAATGGCCGCAGGCTGGACAACCCTGGACAGTTATATTTAAGATACCTGAATTCTATAACTTTATAATTCAGGCAGTGGTGAAATCATCAAATCCACATTTAACACACATATCAATTTCTTGCAGTTAAGGTAACAAGCTTATATTTGGCACAAGTTTCCCAAACCTCTGCATTACTGCTGTTCTGAGAGCACATGCTTAGCTCAGCAACACTACAGGCTCCTTCTTCATCAATATATCATCAGGGACACAGAGAAACAGTTATGAAATAAAAGGAGTTTTTAAATCAAAGTCTGGTTTAACCAAAATGCATATATGACAGTGGGAGCCAATGGGGTGGCCAGGTTTCAGTATAGGGGGACCACAGCCACCCTTTGCCACCCCCCGATCCGCGTATGATGTGCCTGCGCATGTCACATATGCCTGGGGAACACAAGGCTTCTGTATGCAACTTGCTTTCCTTGCCCTCTGACTTTTCATCCCTTGGAGGTAAGAATATGAACAGAAGCAGCTCATCCTTCGGGAACGTGAGGTACCAACCAACCACATGCCATCCATGACAAGGCTTAAACTCAGCTTGCTGACAACCCGGTGGGGCTGGACAGCTAAGGGGACCCCCCACACCACACCTTCCTATGGGAAGAATACAGTAATATGTACTAGGATATGACAGTAATATAGAGGAAGCTGAAACCTAAACTGCTAGTTTCCCTCAAACTGCAATCATACAAACAGATATCCATCAGATAACCTTTGTGTGCATTTTCACTGGGGGGTTTCACCATGGTTACCTAACAATCTCATAGCACCATCCTGTCAGGCACAGCAATGCAGACAGAGTGCTTACGGTGTTGTCACGGCAGCAGTTATGGGAAGCAACTCACCTGTAGGGCACCAGCATGCAGTCAACGGCAGGCCTTTTGGTTTTGGGAATGGCGTAGAGCGGGTACCGGTCGCCATGGCGAATCATCACCTGGACTGACAGCAGCTTGTAGTCGGCTGGGCTGTGGCCTGGATGATGACACCATGCGATTAGGACTGTGAGGGAGCCTTCAAACACAGACGAATATGAGTGTAGGAAAAATATCTTTCCGACATTATTAGCTTAAGCATATAATTCAGAGACATGACCAGCGCGGTCAGACATGACGCAGGCCATGAAGCGCTTTGTAACATCACTCCTCTTCCCATTTACCACCTCTCCAAAGTGAAATTACAGTGAAACTCAAAACTGCATTGTTCTCTTCTCTTACGCCCCAAACACACTGGCTGCGTGGTGCATGCGTCGCATATATGTGCAGCTGTCCACGCCACCCATGCTGCTACTGAAATTGTATCTTACTACAATGAGTTTACCTTTGATAGTAGCCATCAGTAATAAAATGTTTGTTTTCAGGTCATTTATTTATAGTTTACGCAGACAACGGTTAAGCGTGTGCTACAGTAATCGTGACAGCACTACTCCACAGAAAAGGGGTGAGGGGCTTTTGAAGGCCACACCTGGAGAGATTATCACATGCCATCAGTAGGGTATAACCGTTCAGCCCAGAGGGGCGGCTCGCAGTCCCACACGCCACAAGCCTGAAAGTTTTACTTCCTCCATCACCAATGAACCACAAGTGAGAGAAGATGACTCTTTGACAGCTGGCTGGAGAAAGAGCGCACCGCAGTTAAGTCTAGATCTAGAAAACAGATTAGCAACTCCAGACGTGAATACGCCTAAGCAATGGTCTTTCATGTTACAGTGCCAGGCTGGTTTTTACAGCGGCCTTAGCTTTGTCGCGGACAGAAACATTAGCAGACATACCAGTCATGCAGGAAAATGTCTGCACTGCAGCAAAAATTCAGTGTTAAAATTACAGTCCTAAGGGCCATAAAACTCCAACTAAAGAAATACCAGAAAAACAGGATGGGAAACTCAAGCTTCCCTCAGTTGACTTGGACGAATCAGCAACCGAATCCAAGGTCACTTTATGACCAATGTTTATTTTATTATGTGGGATCGAGGGAGGGATATACAGTAAAAATATAGCGGGGAGATATAAAAAAACATCACTCTTGTTATATGTCTCTGTGAAAAAACTATAAAATGTTTTATACACATAGGGTTCTGCAGCTTCCCAGCTACATTTCACGTTATGACAACACAAGCGCGCTGCCATCAGTGAACTGTCCTTTCTTGTGTGTTTCGTTGGTGAGGTAGTTCACATCTACAAAAACCATTTGGCCACCTGCTGGCCGAGCGAGAAGGCCTTACCCTCCCAGCCTTGCTCTGTGCGATTGGGGATGTTGCAGTAGGCATAAGCCTCCTTGATGGGGTCCAGCACTGGGGCCTCTGTGTGTAAGACAGGAGGCATCCTTTTCCTATTCTTCCCTGGGGGCCTCTCATCTCCGACGGGGGAGACGGGAATGATGTGCACTGGGGAAGGAGAGGATAGATCACCTTATTTAGATGTAAAGAATAGCTGAGAATAAACCATGGCTGAAACACAACAACTCCCCAGACAAGGCAGTCAAGCGTGCATACAAACAACACACACATCAAAGGCTCTTCAGATTAGTAGGGCCATAATTAACAAGTATCTTCCCATCTCGTGCAGCAGCAAAATGGAAGTGAGACAAATATTCCTGCAGAACCAGCAAATAAATATATCTGAGGAAGGTGAAAACCACAGGCAATTTATGGTTCAGCACGGAAAGACTAACAGTTAAGCTCCTTCACCCCTCAATGCGGTCTGATGTCACCCAGGATGTGAACACTCGTCTTAACCCTGAGGGAAGGTGCCACTTTGTTCTTTGGAAAAACAGGGAGAGGGGCTCCTTCAGACACCCTCAGGCTGTCTCGGGAATGGCCACCAGGAAACTGCGTCAGTGCTCAGGCAGGTCTTTGGGCAGCCGGGGTGCGGAGATGGGACTGCCTGTGCCGGTCGAGGGAGGAGTACCACACTGCGGGGCTCTCTGTCTGACAGGCTAGACGCTGGGGTTCACTATAGTGTGTGTGTGTGTGTGTGTGTTTTAAGAACGCAAGAGCGTGCAAAATCTGCCCAGCAAAGCCGCACAGTAGACACTACAGCAGACTGAAAGGGTTAAAGGGGATGTGGCAGGTCTTTTATGCATAAAACACTTCAAAGAAACATTTTGAGTCATGCAACCAAACCAGTCTGTAAGATACACATGGATACAAAACATTTCAAGCTTCTTTTATAATAAAATCTGTTGAAGAGCCTGAGTTGTGCATAAGCTGCAAATCTAACTGCAAGTTGGTCACACACAGCTTTTGTCTTCACCTGTATGATGTGCCAAGGAAACACAGGAACGACCCTGGTTGTAATTTGGGTAGATAGTGCAGTTCAGGCACTGCCAAATCTCTTCACCTTCTTACCTTCACTGGAATCGGATACAGATATGCACGTACACTAAAATCCCAGAACAATAATCCCATCTATTTCTGGGGAATGAAATAAAACAGTACTGGGTTCACTCACCAACCAACAGCAGCAGCACTGGCGATATAGACGAGGAGGGGACCATCCTCTCGACAGCCCGGCGCAGTCAACCAGCTACACACTGGCATCTATTCACCACTGTGATGCCCAAGCGCCTGCAAGTTTAATGGTCCCTGACCAGCAGCCAATCACAGTTTACTGCTCTCTGTAGAAAGGCCCCTTTATAGTCTGTGGTTGGTTAGACGCCCATGGAACTGCTCATAAGAGCTTTTGCAGAACATGTTGCCGAAATGTAGACCCCATGCCTACATGGTACACACCCTCCACCCATCTTTACCCAGACTCATTTCTAAGTAGGAGACCTCCTGCATCATCAATGGCAGGGACCTTCTAGGGCACTTAGGGGTTAAAAGAAGCCACTCAGAAAACCAGTCAGGTACCAGACCACCTACTCATTCAGTCATTAACATGGGTAGCACTTCAAAGTCTATCTCTTAATAAATATCCAAACTAACAAGATGTCTGACTGATTCTCCTTTGAGAAAAACTTATTGTACAAACACAATTGCGACCTGGAATTTTCCCATTTATGTGTACAATGTTACTACAGGCTAAACAAATTCCATGTGTGAATTCACAGTATGAACAGAATCATTTTTAATGATTTCTAGCAGTTTAAATCCTGCCAGTTGCTTTGGATCAGGAGGCGTTTTGTGTGGCAGCTGTCCACAGAGGAGGATTGCTTTAATTCCTGTACTCAGTGACTGTGCCCCATCTGACAGCTTACACGTCATAAGTGATCAGTATGTAGACATCGCTTTCATGACACATTAAAACTTATCCCAAGAGTGCTGTCAGACTTTCCCATAAGCTTCAGGAGCCGACATGCATTTTAACTGTCATTATTACCACCAGAAAATCCCAGACCAAATATGGACTTTTTTCTTTAAAAAAATCAATAATCTGAGATCATCAAGTGGCTTTCTGTTTCGAGATTGTCAGACCATGTGGTGAACCTCAGGGTATTTTGCTATTGATATTATGGTGGTTTTTTTTTTCTTGATGCGGGGTGGGGGGACGAAGGAGGCCGGCTGCAGTCACTGCTGATAACTCAGTAAAACTGCCCATATTGTTATCTTTATATTTGGAACCTGGTGCCTTGTTCTTATGGGTTCTGTTACACCCCCATGTCCAACATAAACAGGGTCCATTTGATTGCTTGGTGCCTCCCCATGCTTTCAGACGTCCTCTCTCCTCACGACAAAAATAATATCTACAATGGAAAGTGAGGTTTTTGTACCATTAATTACATGCCCTTACATTGTGATACACATGTAAAAACAGGGCATTACGAACACAGTGACAGGCACACAGAAGAGGGGAATATGACAGTATAACCAGTACAGGGTACAGTTCTGTTTATAAGGTCAAAGGGCAACAACAGTGAACAATAACGTCACAGAAAGGAACTGAGTGAGGGTGTCAGCTGTCGGTTTATCCAGCGGTTCTGGAACGTTATAACTTGTTATCATAGAGTCCCATTGCAAGCGGCAGAACAAATCTCACGGACGGGCCCAAGATGAACCTGGAAGGGCAACGTGGGGTGACGACACAGGCAGGGCTGGGCGTCATGGACCAGAAAGCATACCTGGATGTTTTTAGGCAGAATAGAGATACACAACACTATATCATATCATATCATATCATATCATATATCTGTATTTGCAAGGTCAGGTGGAGAGAGGGAGGAAGGCTAATCAAAGCATTTAAAAAATCAGTGTCCCACTAGCTGTGAAGGCAGTGAACTGCATCAGTGTATTTCAGCTGTAATAATAAACATTTCTTAGCATTCACAAATACTGGAAGGAGGACATGAGGGGTATTAAGTGCATACAAAAGTTATCAAAAAATAAAAACCCAATTGGCCCACTTCCTGCCCAAGCGGAGTCGAAGGGTCTGGGGCTGTGATGTAACCCAGGCGATCAATGAAACCGACCTTTAGCTGAAAGGCAGAATGCCGCCGACTCCAACCCAATCAGGTTAGAACACAAGACGTTGCTCTCAGTTTCTGTGGTGGCTGGGAGCATTCCATTTTCAG
>JAODJX010000057.1:31175-51425 GCA_026776945.1 Isichthys henryi | reverse complement strand
GGGGGGCGATTTTTCCACTAGGGGAGATGTCCTCATCCTGGACAGGAGCACAGAATCTGGAGGGGGGGGCTATGGTAATCTCAATCCCTCAGAGAAAATCAGCATGAGGCCGACTGACCTCACGCTGTGTGTGCCCCGTGTCAGCATGCGCATGCCTGGTCTCATGTCTGCTTCTGCATGCCGAAAGCTCCTTCTACACCTTCCAGATGGCATGTGCCACCTGCTGCTTAAATGCTGCGATTGGCCTTAATTATATAGCTTTAGATTGCAAGAAGAGTTTTAAAGAATTCAGGGCACATTCCCAGTCATATATAAAACCTGCACGGCATTTCCCATTTCAGCTACAGTAGACACGAGACCATTTCTGCTGTGGCTTCATGCTTGGCAGGCGTGGTGCCCTCTGACAGACCATAATCTTACGCTCCCCCAGCGACACGGAGCACACCGGCAGGGCTCTACCACCAGTGACAACCCAACAGCCGCTCAAACCGAGACATAAACAGAAATACCACACCTGTATAAACACATTCGCCGACCAGCCAAACACAATGTTAAAAACAGACCTGATGTCCACTCTATCTGTAGGAAAGAGTGATTCATCAAATTGTGAATGTAGAATTTCTCTTTCTTTGTCAATATTCACCATTGTGTAAGAATGTTATTTACAGAACAGGGAGGTCATGTTCATTACTGCACGTAAGTTTAATGCATCATGCAAAACTGTCACCACATGCACAGCCATAAAACAAAACATAAAACACACAACAAACTCCGGTTTCATTCAGGCACTGACTGCTCTCCCATTTCCTTTTACATAAACACACACTGGCTTGTAATTATATCTTTGTGAGGACTCTCCGTTCATTTCTATGGGGAAAACTTGAATCCCAACATGGTGATCTTAACCCCTACCAGCCCTAACCTTAACCATAAGTAACCAAACAAAATACATTTTTACTTTTTCGATTTCAATCACAGATCTTTTTGGGGACCTGAAAAATGGTTCCCACAGTGTCAAAATAACAGGTTTTTATGACATTTGGTCCCCACACTGTAATATAACCCTAATCCTCTCACTCTCTCTCTCTCTCTCTCTCTCTCTCTCTCTCTTTCTCTCACTCTCACACACACACACACACACACACACACACAGACCTGCATTCATATCTTTATGGGGACTATCCATTCATCACTATGGGGAAAAACCCTTAGTACGACAATGACAACCTTAACCCCTACACAGACCTAATCTTTACTATAAGTAACCAAACAAAGTCTTTTGATATTTTTAGTTTTTTTTGTTTGCAATCACAGATTTTTATAAAAATTGAATTTCCTCTTGTGTGGACACAACTTTGAAATAACAGGTTTTTATCACACTGTGTGGACATCTGGTGCCCACAATGTAATATATATATTATGACAGTGCGGTATGACGATGTGTATCGGATGACGAAATAAAAACATCTATCGTTTCATGTTTGTTTGTTTCATAGTGTTGCAAAACACACTGTTTACATCAACATTTCTTCATCATTTGAATGACAGTTTGCAAGGTTACATGCCTTATGGGATCTAGCCCTTGTACGGAAATTTTTACTGGACTTCGTTATTTGTAACCCACAGAAGACAATCTACAAATATGTACTATGACCCACAAATGTTTAACTATCCATAAATATGTATTTTCAAATTTGTGTTGTGTAAAATCATATCCACAAAAATGCACAACGATTTGTACACGTGAAACATGTTTTGTACATCTTTCTGTCTGTATGTGGACCGTGTTACACTTGTGACTTCCCTCCTATTTATTTACGGATTTTAGTCCAGTTCGTACCGCAATGGAGCCCCTATGAGGTTTTGGCGGGAAAATATTTTTTGAAGTAGTTTTATGTTCATTTGCAATAGTTTTGCGATCCCAATATACACTTGCCCCCTTATTTGCTATTTGTTGCAACGTGACGGCATGGATAAACCTAAATAATGCAGACATGCCCTGTAAAATGTCCTTTAAGAATAAAACTATGGGGGACAATGTACACCATGTAACTTTAATATTATGTGTTTATATACGTAATTATTAATATTTTACAGTGTATATTCATCGCCAGTGACTTTAAGCTAGACAGCTGGGCTATTGAACGTGAACGTGTACAGATACAAACAAGTACAGGTATAGTTAGCTTCATATTCAGATTTCCGATGCGATATCATTCAACAAAAGCCAGCGACACGCCTTGGTTTTCCAGATTTCTTTACGGGCAAATTTTAAGTAATATTTCGGCGTTTCTGTGTGCACTTCACCTTCAATAGCCCAGATGTCTTGTTTACAGTAACCGATGGTGAAATATGTATAAAAACACATATATCAAAGTTAAATGGTCTGCATTGTCCCCCATAATTTAATGCTTAAAGCATAATTAACTGGACATGCCTATCATTTAGGGTTATACTTATTAGTGCATTCATTCTATCGTTTGTACTTTAAATAGACACAGTACAGCTTATTTTTAGTACAGAAAAGTATTGCGAGGTTAAACAGACACAGTACAGTTACTGTTGGCTATGAACTGCAAAACCATTGTAAGAGAATGCAAAACGATTTCAAAAAATATTTTCTCACCTAGACCTCTTAGGGGCTCCATATACTGCAGCTGATCCGTAGCAAAAAAAAAATCACATCACAAATACATCACTTTCTACATATATGTATTTCTAATTTTGTGTTTTGTAAAATCATATGCACAAAACTCGAGCGATTCGTACACGTGAAAAGGATTTTGAACATACGTGGATCATTTCCTGTCTATTTGTGGATCACGTTACATTTGTGACATTCACTCCTTTTTATTTGCGGATTTTTGTCCAATTCCTACCAAAACTGATCTGTAGAAAAAAACAGAAATACGAGGTGCAGTCGTGATATATATTATCATCAGGATATGAGAGATTTCGGTCATATCGCTCAGCCCTACTACACATGACCACACACTCACCCTTGACGTATAATGTGTTGATCAGGGACAACACCACTAATAACAAGAATACCCCCCCATTCCCCTCCAGCCCTTCCCCAACCAGAAGGCAAGATGGCAGGTTGCTGACACTTAGCAGCCTAATTCAGCGCATTTGCATTCACACCACAGCACCCCCAACCCGCTGCTCCGGCCATCTTTTCCCCCAGACCTTTGCTGTAATGAACAGTCGGAGTGATATTGCATTGAACCCTCCATGGGGCTGTAATTTTCTTGTGCAATGTGACTCCTTTGGCTGACTACAGAGGGATTGTGCTGTAATTTAACAGCTTAAATACACCCCCCCCCCCCTTACCGACTCTGTTTCCCATCCCAGTTTAATCACAGTGAACAAAAGATGAGAAAAACAAACGAATGCATGACCCTGTGGTTTCTGCACAAAGCAGACAATTCAAAGCCGATAGCTTGTCAATCGGCAGCTCACACCTACAGAGACCCGTGCGCTACACATATAGACCTGCATCGTCTCTCTTTTAACGTACTGACCTTAAAGACCCTTTAAACTATGCACACAGACACTAACATCGCCACTTAAGTCCAACCCACTAAAGCAGATGCACCTCGTACACTGATGGTCTATAGAAATCCAAGAAAAATCAATAAATACTTAAAAATATTAGAGGAGCTTTTTCATAATTAATTACCCATTTCAGGTTGTCAAAAGCATTCTATGCAAATTACGCCAAAAAACACACATGAATTCACATGACATGCTGGGGTCAGAAGACTGGAGTGGGGGCTCCTTTTGGCCGAACTATTAAAGTGTTTCCAGTTTGCATGCCCCCCCCCCTTCAGAATATGTCCCTCAGAAAGTCTCTACATGGACCTGCGGAAAGCAAACAGACAGTCTAACCCTTTGCAAGTTTTCATGAAAATGCTGATATATAATATGCATTCACACACAGAGTGGTATCGTGGGGGGGGGGGGGGCTGCCCTACTTACAGAACTGCAGACTGAAGCTCAGGACTGCCAACACTGCTGCCACCACCAGCAACAGAGCGAACCGGGTTCGGGCCAGCATGGTCCAGGCTGTGTAGTCCAGGTCGGTCAGCCATCCACTCCCTGCCCCGTGGGAGCTCCTGTGCCACACGCACCTGGACAAGAAACAGCGTCAGTCCCGTGTGACTGCGATGCGCACCGGAGCGGGACATGGGTACCTGCCCAGTTCTCAGCAAGGTCAGTTTACTTGCTGATCTTAATGCAAAGCCATGGTCTCTTCCCGAGATACACAGACCTGCTACTGCAATCAGAAGGTAGCTACCTTTAGCCAGCAGGGTCTTCTGCTTGTAAAAACTATGGTCAGAATCCATTGCTAAGCTTCAATTCATTCTAATCCAGAGGAGGAGTACAAAGCCACAATCAACTAGAGCTGCAAAAAACGGTTATTTTGATAATCAATTAATCATGTGATCAGGCGATCAACTAATCGATTTTTCGGGCCAAAACAGGGTTTAAAGAATATGTTTTTAAATAAATACAATAAGTATTTGCAATTAATTGGTTTTTTAAGTAACTGTAGAGATTTTCTACATAAAGTAAGAGAAACAAAGACCCACTGTCTCTGCCATATTCAGCTTGCCAATTATTGTACTTTATACTGAAGTGTACCGTGTTTTAACAGCATTTTCAAAAGCAATGCTAACTTACGAATCTCTCAAAGCCACGCTATGCTGTATTATCGTGATACTACGCAAACTTACACTGACAACTTTAAAAACGTAACAAAAACAGCTGCGCTACATTCCTTGTATTTGTCGCATTACAAGCATCGCCCTTCTGCTCGTCTAGTGGAATATCACTGCTGCACGCATGCGCCGTCTGTGACCGTCTGCATTCACGGACAAATGCAGTATGTGCACAAGAGTCTGCATGCACAAATGGGTGCTGACCGCAATGGCACCTGGAAAAGCGTAGCATGACCTACGCTTAACACACCGATGTTAACATCGATAGGCGGTGATGTCATTAAGCCCATTTTATGCAGCAAATGCAAAAATGCAACTCCATAAAATTTGTCGTCAACTACTTTTTTATTACCAATTATCATCGGCGTTACTGATTAGTTGTTGCAGCCCTGAACTCAAGAAAAAGACCACCTTGTGGTCGCGGGATAACGGGGTTCATAGAGAGACAGCCTACACCAGGCACTTTGGAAGGGGGTCCCAATAGAGACGGCAGATGCCCAGTGACATGTCCATGCCCGGCTTTTACTGACATGCATGGCAGGCTTTAGGGCTGGCATTTCTGCAGCTTGTGTCGAGAGGCCGTTTCTCTTTACTAGCGAAAGTAATTAGCTGACACATCACTGCACACTGAAATGTGTCCTCTGCATTTAACCCATGTGGGGCACAGCAGTTGGCAGCTATTACTTAGTACCTGGGGGTGGTACCTTGCTCAGGGTACCTCAGTGGTACTTTGATGCTCGGGGATTCAAACCAGCAGTCTTTTGATTACAAGCGCATGTCCCTGACCAGTAGGCCACCACTAATACAAATAGCAGAAAGGAACATTTAAAAATACCCACATGGCAGTGATTACATTTGTTGACGTGGCACTCTGTTGGCATTTTAGCCCAGATAGGAGAAACACAGACATAAAAATAACCACTTTCAGCGTCTTCATAGTATGCAATAAAACAAAACATGTTAAACCTAATAAAAAAAACAAAAGCTCATCCTCTGTGCTTTCAGAAGTACATATTTTTGGTAGAATGAAGTCAACACAACTTATAAGGATTTCTCTCTCTTTTTTTTTCTCCAGGTCCAAGTTCAAAAATGCAAACTTCTTCATCCATCCATCACACAAACAAATACATCAGTAGTGTTAGAACAGAACAGTAGTTAGGGTGCACGATACAGTGGGTCTGCTACTGTGACCTTTGCATGGTTTTACTTGTCTACACAGGTCTGCTATTAAATGCAGCCAGAAAACCAGCCTGCACACATCCCGCGCTGAGCTGGCCGTAAATGCAGGCTGTAGGTTAGAGAGGTGAACTCGGAATAAGCAGTCAGCTTTTTATATGTATGTGACCGTCTCGACAGTCAATGTCTAAGCTGAGAAACAGAGTGGGAGTTTAGAGGCTGATTAGATGATGAGCGTCTGTTTACTCAAGCTAGCGGGTCTGTCCCAAGCTGCCGAGATCCCCCTGTGACTGCACATTGGCCAGGCTGATATGTATTCCCTGGCTGAATTTTTCAAGATCACCTATGTGTGGAGTCATCTGTTCCATTTCATTTCATTTCTGCCCATCTGGTCTCCATCCATCCCATTCATCTTCTATAGCCACTTGTCCTATTCGGGGTCGCAGGAGGTCTGGAGTCTATCCTGGAGGCTATGGGCACAAGGCAGGGAACAACCCAGGATGGGGCTCCAATCCCATCACAGGGCACACTCACACACCATACACACACACATGCACACCTACGGGTAATTTGGCAACTGCAATATACCTTAGCGTGTTTATCACTGTGGCGGGGGTGGGGAACCGGAGTACCCAGAGTAAACCCCATGGCGACAGGGGGAGAACATGCAATGTCCACACATACAGAGCTGTAGCAGAGACTCAAACGAGGTGTGAAATAACAGTAGGTAAACCCATCCAACTCCATCAGAGAAACAGACCTTTCCTGGACACATAACCTTCAGTACCTTTTTTAAAAAGGTATCTCTGGAGCTGCGATTGGTTTTATGTCCTTCAGCGTCCACAGCCACACAGGACAGAATTTTGTAACAGAAGAGAGTAACATCTTTTGACTTAATTGCGTTATTTGTATTTATATGATTAGAAAGTGGCCTTTTATGCAGAGCAATCAGCAGCATTGATGCAGCAGCTGGATGGTGGTCGAGCCCCTACCTGAGACCTTCAAGGCATGACTCAGTGACTACCTCACTATCCACGGCAGCAAACAAGCATATTAAACGTTGTAGACCAACATTCAAATGCGTATGAGCAGCTTCATTGTTGATTACCGTCTTTTAAGCGTGCTTAAGACGGTCTCCACAGCAGTGGCATGAAGCCAGGTCAGAGAATCGGTACGGGGAGTCACTCAACTGGGTAAATTAATTAATGAAATTCGGAGGTGCTTTATGGAAGACACTGCACGCAGTTATGTGGGCGTCCAGCTGATGCAGCTCGTTCACACCATATTTCCTTTAACAGTGACAAAGAGACCACGGCTCTTCAGCACAGCACAGAGATGGGAGTGTCGGTGGCTGCATCGGATGTTTTAAAGCGGATCTCCGCCGTAAGTAGACATCGCATTGCAATTGAATCGCTTTGCGTTGCATAGCGGTGCGTTTCGAAAACAACCAAACGGGTCTAAAATGATTCAATCTTCCCTACATTGCATCCACACAGCGGAAATATTTTGGGGAAAACACGGACACACCCTTTCAACCGATTATCTGTACCTCCAGACCAGAAACGATTACAATTCTTATCCCCTTTTAAATAATTCATATTAGTCTCTTCTGCACGTCTAAAACGACCAGGGGATTAAACAAATCCGTGCACCCATGTGGGAAAATGCCGGTAAAACAGTAAACGTCCACTGTTATAACTACCAGCTTCTCTGCTCTGACAACTGTGGCTTTGTGAATGAGACCAGCTCGGCGGCGACTTTCTTCCATAGCAGCTCGAAGCCCCGGGGATCGGTCCCTCTGGATGCGGCTCCTCTGCCTGCAGTGCCTGCATTACAACCCAGCCCAGCCCTGTGCCGTCTACCATTGCGATAACGCGGACGCCCCCGCTTTCCTGCACATCAGAATAAAGCTAGCAGCCTAACATCACCGTCTACCGGAGACAGCGCGACGCCATCCGAGCTGTGGGCATTCCCACCGACGGTGGCTGCATAAAACTGCGCCCGCTACACTTGTGTCGAGAAGATTATTTGCAGGAAAAACTACACGTAAGAAGCTCACCCAGTCCGGTGGAGGCGCGCACCTAAAATACCGGCGACATGGGAGCCTCGATCCGCCGGCCGCTTGCGATACCTTCCAATAAGTGACTGACTGTAGATTTCTTTCCCCCACTCACACTCTCTCTCTTTCTCTCTGCCGGCATTACGGTAAGCAGACGTTGATGTTCATGAAAGCTCTGCATGTGCACCCGGCAGCCAGTCGCGCCACCTTGCGGATGACTAGTGTAACGACAGCCAGCCACTTCCAGCATCTTGCGGAAGGGAAGAGTTTGCTAATATTATTCGACAAACTCTGACAATATGTGTAATACAGAATTATCACGTGATTTAAGATCTGTCAGAAATAACACCTGGTTCGTCAGAGATGTGACCTCTGGTAAGTGATATTTTGGAAGTGTCATCTGTGGTAAGATAAAAGACGTATATCCTTCTCAGCACAAGGCAGTAAATCGCAGATATGCATACTGTCTCGTGGCTATCAGAAGAAATACGAGTTTATGCAGAGCAGCTTGATGTAATGACGCTTTCGCAACTTTATTACGGGCAATCAAGCCGTGGGTAGTCGCGACAATGCGACCAGGCTGAAAATCACAAAAAGCAACCAATGCTGCCACAGTGTGGCCCAGATGCGCCTTACACGGCACCTTAGTCCTTACACGGAATCAAAGAAATTAAAATCTTAACTTATTTAGGGTGAACAAAATGGAAATCCAAGACTGCACACGATACAGACTGGGTGGCGCCACAGTACTGGGCAGACTGTTGTGTTTACCTCTACATCTCAGTAATTTTAACAATAAAATCAATAACAGAGCATCCCATGGCCCCTGCACTGTGCAAGTTGGAATAGAAAATGAATGTATGGAATAGCAGAGCATCACTACACATGCATTGGTCAGCTGTGGTTATTTTCCGTAACCTAGAAGTCTGTCCCCTTTCCTCTGCTAGACTCTGTTTAAACACATGCAAATGTCACAATGACTCATCGCTGTGGACTCTAACCCAGAATAGTAAAGAGATCCATCTGACATGAGCCTGGCCAAAAAGCACTGAATTGAAATATGAATTTTAACAAAATTTTTCACATACTTAGATTCTGGAGCCAAAAAGCAAAATTTAACATCCTCTGGTGCGATGGAAGCACACAGAAATACACCAACAAAAATAACAGTAGCAGCAATTTTAGGGTGTTAAAACGGAGACAGTTGGATGTAACCTCAGACAAAGTTATGGTATGAATGCTCTTTAATGATGAAAGCAAACCTTGATTGAGAAACCTGGGTTCAGCAGAAGCCTTCCTTTAATCAGCTGGCTGCAGATTTATCCCAAAACAGAGCAGTATCACACCACTGGTTTCCTGGGCAGACCAACTTATCCAGGTGACTAAAATAGCCCACGGATTTTTAGAGATACAGGCTTTTCACTGTCACATGGGACAGCACCCACTGCCTGTTCATTTCTTGTGTTTGTCTAACTCTCTGATCCACCCTAAGGTTCACCTTCAAAGGGTTCTAAGTATGAAACCTACAGTAGGACCCAGTGTCTTGGAGAAGAGCATATTATTGAAAAATCTAAGGTGAAGGGGAGGAAGGGGGGGCTGCCTTTATGCTGGGCTCATGCTATAGCTGTTGAGGCCAGTTGATAGTTACAAACTAGAAGCAAACAGTAGGATTGTATATGAGTCTGTTCTCAGCATGCCTTCCTACTGGCCATGTCCTCCCATTGGGCACACCCTCCTACTGGACACACCCTTCTCCTGGCCATGTCTTCCTACTGGGTATGCCCTCCTACTGGCCTTGTCTTTCCATTGGGCACACCCTCCTACTGGCCACCCTGTCAATGGGCATGCCTTCCCACTTGCCACATCCTCCCACTGGGCACGTCCTCTCACAAGTCACGTCCTCCCGCTGGCCACGTCCTCCCACTGTCCACGTCCTCCCACTGGCCACGTCCTCCCGCTGGCCACGCCCTCCCGCTGGCCATGTCCTCCTACCGGCCATGCCCTCCTACAGGCTACACACTTATACTGCCCTTGCTCTGCCGTTTTTTGACCTGGTGTTCCAAAGTCTGCAAATAAAATGGCACTGGAAACTGGAGTTCACTTGCCCCTTAATATACAGTGGCGTTGCTGATTTTAATGAGGATATCACTGTGTGTGGGGGTCTCATGTCTGCTGCACCCACCCTGGCCATGTCCACATGAGCTGCACGCACACATTCTTTAGAATTAGAATTTGGTGATCAGTGGTCATTGTTGACACACCACAGCACACAACAACGAATTGTGTCCTATGCCTATATGTGATATAGCAGAGGGCAGCTAATTCAGCAGCCGGGGAGCAGAGCTTGGGGGCGGTACCTTGCTCAGGGTACCTCAGTGGTGCCTTGTTGGTCAGGGATTCAAACCAGCAATCTTTCAATTACAAGTGCGCTTCCCTAACCATTAAGATACTTCTCCATCCCGTTAAAGCTAAATGCACACTTATGTCCCCCAGCACACTATTCCAAAGTACTTTAGTGTAACACACTAATCTGTTGGGCTGAATCAACAGAATTGCACCCAGGAGTACCAGCATGATTCACAATGGCGAATCAGAGGAGCACACGGAGGAGATAAAATGACTTACATCCCCTGATGAACCAGCGCTTAGATACCAACACAGATGACAGGACATGGAAATCTCCAGAAGTGCCCCTGAGGAAGCTGACCAGACCCTGGCCCTTTGCTGGATGAGCCCAACTGTTTGAAGCAGGTCTCTGACTCTTGGTGATTCAATAATGCATTTAAATTCTTCTTAGGGTAGTTTTCCACGCTACGGACCCCCCATCCCTGCCCCTCTATAACATTTGGAAGTATGTCTGTCATATGAACTGGGTGCAGAACGTGCCTTTCATTAGAAGCTATTTCCAAGCCCTGCAGGACGAGAGTCATGGGACCTGAGCAAGAATCTGCAGCATGTGTGAGCATCATGAGATGCTCGTTACCTCGTTTCCATCTGTCTTGCTCTTGTGCTGTGGAAAATGATTCTTTTTCTGTGTGAAACACAAGATTCCCAAGAGCGGCTGTAACTTACCAGAGTTGGCCAGTCTGCAGAATTTTTCATGAAACTTGCAAAGAAAGATCATTTTTTTTTGTTTTTTTTTTAAACGGAATGAAATATTACAAAATGGCCACTTGCTGTTAATCTGAGGTTTTTGCCTACAATCAGTGTGTGAAATACTCCATCCATCCATCCATCCATCCATCCATCCATTTTCCAAGATAATTTCCTTATCTGACCGGGTTCTGGTGAGTCTGGACCCTATGGGCACGAGGCAGGGAACAACCCAGGATGACACCAGTCACTCATACATGCACACCTCAGCATGTTTTTGGACTGTGGGGGGAAACCGGAGTACCCGGAGGAAACCCCACGACGACTTGGGGAGAACATGCAAACTCCACACACATGTGACCCAGGCAGAGACTCGAACCCGGGTCCCAGAGGTGTGAGGCGACAGTGCTAACCACTGCACCACCATGCCGCCCCCTGTGTGAAATACTCCACAAACCAAATTCATACTTGTACACATGTTTTCCTGAAGGCTCATCTAATTTATGTCAATATTTATGGCTCCCAGATGAATATCAAAGTTAGAAAGAAAGTCTTTCGGAAGAGAAGCATCTAGAGCTTCAACACCTCCAGAGGAAGCCATCAGCCAGCCAAGATTCCCGTTAACTTTGGAAAATTCAGATATCAAGGAACTAAAGATGGGTGCAATTTTTCACTCTTCATTTGATGTCATGTGGTCAGTGGTCAGAATTCAGTCTTCACACAAGTATTTTGGGATAGTATGAAGTCATGGAGTTTGGGTCACCTATGAATGCTGTCACTCTCACTGAAGGGTCCAGAGTTGCCTCACCGTGTCAGTAACCACTAAAGCCATAACCTCATGGTGGACGGGGTTTAATGACACCGGAGATATTAATAGCTGCTGACACAAAGGCCCAGCAGATTGAACCATAAAGCACGGTGAGCCCTGCGACTCGGTAGGCGAAGATGTGGGAATTTTCTCGCACAGATCTCCGGCGGGAATGAGATGGTGCATCTGTAACGTCTCTAAGACCCAGGAGATGATCATGGGCTTCCTGAAGAAACAGCAGAGGAAGTACACACCTCACAAAATTTCCAGGACTACAGTGGAGAGAGTCAGCAGCTACAGGTACCTGGGATCTCTGAGGACCTGACATGGACAAGCCACATGTCCACCCTCGTGCAGAAAGCTGAGCAGTGACTGTATCACCTGAGGCTGCTGAGGAAATTGAAAATCTCCTCTGCATCGCAAAAACACCTACACAACATTACTGTGGGATCTGTGCTTTCTGGGAGTATCACTGCATAGTGTGGCGCTGCAGCCCCGAGGACCACAGAGCACAATGTCTCATTGCACAATGTACAGCCATCTTGGACTGGGGACAGAAACATGGCTGAGATTTTGAACTCTGCTATGGAGGAAGTAAGTGATGGAGGAGCCCATGCAAACCTGGAAAGATTGATCTGAATGACAATAGTAATGTGAGGTCTGCAAATGGCAGGTGTGGTACTATTCTAGCTGAAAGGGGCACATTGTTTTTCATGTCATGCTTTTATTGACAATGCACACAAAGTCAGTGTCCACAGTTTGTTTTTCTAAATACTTTCTTTGTTGTTGCTGTTTCAGTACTTTCTGTGGTTGCTTTTGATTTCCCTTTGAATCACTAAAATAAAAGTGTGAAATATTTTTTGGCTGCCTTTCTTCAAAACAATTTATGCTTTTATAGCATATTAGCTAATGTCAAACTAAGCATTAAATCTCTGTAATTCTTATGATCTTCATATATAGATGGATAAAATTCAAGGGATTAAGGAACTCAAAGCTTCAGTCTCCCTTACAATAATCTTTTTATTTGGTTCACTATCTATTACCTTCATATAAACAAACATGACAGACAGACAGATACATACATACTTTACTGATGCCAAAGGAAATTAATGCATCCAGTAATTTAAATACACAAAAATACAGAAATACTGCTGCATCACAGGCAGGTTTTATTTGCAAAGTGATCCCTGGACAATCTGATGCCCCAGGAGTGTCAGCCGATGCAGATTAGAGCACATAACACAGAAAGACCCTGGACACACACACACGCCGATGAGCGGTACACGTTGATGAGCGGTACACGTTGATGAGCGGTACACGCCGATGAGCGGTACACATTGATGAGCGGTACACGCCGATGAGTGGTACATGGAGTGCATACCTGCATGAGCCACTGCTCCAGTGAAATGTCCATGTATGCTCAGGTGTGCTGATATGCGTGTGTGTGTGAGTGTAGAGTTCATTTTATATGCTAAAAATACACCATTGCTGTCAGACCTGCTTGTATTTGCTGATGGCTGATGTTTCACCAGAGCTACATCTCTGTTTATTTATTTTAGAAAAACCATATCGGTGTCATCAAACAGATCTCCTCTCGAAATGTAACACACAATATTTGCTTTCAAAGTTCAAAATAGCTCTTTTTTAAGTGAGCCCTGTATTTAGCATGGACGATGTGTGCTTGGCACCTGGTGAAGATGCACATGAACATGACCAATCTAACAAAGGGCGACTGAGACCAGCAGATCAACGAAACGTAGTCAAAGGCTGCGATGCAGAGCGTTTAAGGAATGCCAGTGGTGAGAAGGAAATTCACACAGCTGCTAAGAAATTTAAAGTCAAAGTGACACCATCCCACACTTCTGCTAGGGCAGGGCTCTTCAAATCTGGCCTTCGATTCCAAATCCAAGCTTTGTTTTCAGTTCTCCCAGGCAGTTAGTTTAATAATTACTGATTCTGATTGGCCAGAGGCTTCACACCTGGCTCACAGGTAAAGGAAGGCTGGAAAATCAGCAGCGCTCAGCCCTCGAGGACCGTGAGTGGACTTCTCTAAGGGATCTCCAGCTGGTCGACGTGTGCAGGCAAGTTGGTGTTCTGGCGGCTAGAGGACTGGAACCTGAGCCAAAATTATGCAAGTTTCATTCCCTAGAAAAGTCTGCTAATCTATTCTTAAGCACTGTACTTGCTTAACCTGAATTGTTCCACTAAGACGGTCGGCTGACAAGCTACTTAACGTAGTACGGGCTGCATGAAATAGCCAAATAAGCAGAAAGTAATACAACAATGCCCTGCAATCGGTTCATGTCGCACAGGCCTCTGCGTGGAGAAGGCAGAGACTCTCCCCCTCAGCGAGAGCCTCCTCTCCAGGAGAGCCAGCACCATGCTCTCCTTATATTGGAGGCACAAGCTCTCGTGCTTTTGATTGGAGGCACAAGCCGTGCTGTTCCTCCTGCCAGACTGTTAACATGCTAACTGCATTATCAGCATGTTGAATGCGGATCTTCACACGGAACCTCGGAATGCGACTACACCTAACATTACCCTAGCCAGCAGCATCCAGGACATATTGCATAAGTATACTCACACGGATAGAATCATTGCCGTAATTCCACTCCATCTTGCTCTATTCTAATCTCGTGACAGGTTCTGATTTATCAGGGTCAACAGAACATTTGAATGGCACTGTGTAAAAAGTTAAACATACAGAGATTACTAGGCTTGGGTGTGTGACATTGTTCCCGGGGAATGCAACTGTGACCCACAGAAATGAATACTCATTGTTGCAAGAAAAAAAACGACAGAGAACCGAAGGAATTTTCAGTCGCAGGAATGTCGATTATCCATTTAAATAGGATACAGAGTGAAAGATGATAAAACTCATTATGCAAATAGTCTGAACTGTGGTGCAAGTTTGCCCATTGACGCGGGATCTGCGTGAGATTGGCCACAAAAGACCAGCGTGTAGGGAAGTTGGGGTAATGACCTCCTGTTTCGTACAGTCGTACTGATCCATAATGCGATTAGGACTGGCTGCCCAGCTCACATGATCTCAAATTCATCTGATTGCAGGCCGAATTATAAAACCAGGACCGAGTGTGATCCATTCTGCTGCTGCACTGAATAGACCGTACTCCATTCCATGCAGCCACACTGACTGCCATCAAACACAACACCAAAAAGGCGTCTCCCTCAGCTGCCCTGCAAACCTGCCAGTTATCCAGGGAATGTGTCAATGATTTCTACAGCTAGGTAAAATGGTATTTTACCTAGACAGAGGTTTGTGTGAATATAGAAGCATCTTTTCGTCAGAAGCTCCTCAGTCATGCTCTGTTGCAAAGGGCTCTACCCATTTGCATAAGTAATATTTGGGCACTTACTCAGAGGCTGGTTTATACAATAGCAACACCAGAACTCTCTTGTGGCAGGTCCCAATGTAACTGAAACAGACACATATTGCACAATTTGTTAAAAGGTACAAAGAGGGAGTAATGTCATATTTTCATTGGAGTTTGATAGCAGTTCATGATGAAATATTTTCTCTCAAAATCACATTGTCACGGTTTGTGACAAGTGTTCTACGCATTTTCTGCATTTATGATAAACATAGTGTAATACATCGATAAACCACAACTCCAAGACAATTCTATAATTCCAAAGTTCCACAACTGTTTATATCATAGACTATGAACCTCTATGACCCCACTGTGAATGGATGCTTTTTTGGCAACAGAGTAGTCTGAGTGGTCTGCAAACAGGTCAACAAGACAATTTTTCAGGACAGGGTGTTATTTTGGAGCAGTGGCTGCTGGTGTATGTTTACACAGCACCACAGAAGCTGTACCAACACCAAAAACATCTCAGTTTCTCATAAAGCTTTCTCTGTCTTAGGTGATATGAAGCTTCTCCCATCCAACCAGCATACTATTTAAATGTTCATTTGACATAGAATGCACTAAACAGACCATGCCTGCGTCGAAAAGTAAAATGCTGAAAAAAATGAGGGATTTTATTGTATATGAAGCTTATAAACCGCTGAATACATAGCAGACTTATAATACAGACATCACGCCCCCAAGCACCTTCACGCACGTGGGTTTTATCCCAGACTACATTGCGCCCACTTGCCTCTCGGCTTCATTCACAGCTCGGTCACGTGACTGAGGCGGAGCCGGTGGTGACGTGCGTTGCCGTACGAACCAATCGGCGTGTCCGCTCGGCCGCTCGTCATCGTAGCATAAACACTGCGAGCCGTCGTGAGCGGATACCGCTGACTGACTGGCGGGCTGAGGCACCGTGGCTCGGAGCCGTTGGGGGCATGACGCGGGGAAGCAGGCGTATATGTTTCTGAGGACTGACAGTTTCCTATCGCTGGGAGCTGAAGCCCAGTTTTAGTTAGCGTGGAGGCGGCGGTTCGTTGCACTGTGTACCGACCGGGCCCACTCTTGAGGGCCGCTCGCTTCGCCCCGTCCGACCCTCGCGCCGCCCGGCTGCCGGACGATGAGCCAGGATGAGTCAGAGAGACGCGCTGGTTCATCTCTTCGCCGGAGGGTGAGTACGGCGGACGGCCGCTGGGACGGCGCTTCCCGCGGCGCGATGTAAAGTGACACCGGCCCTATTGGAGCAGCACCCCCCTCCGCCGTCTCCTCCATCCACGGCTGCACGTCCTTCACGGGGGCGGGCGAGCGAGCGAGCTGGGCGGTCGTGCGGGGTTCTTGGCTCCCATTGCTCGCCTCGGTGCCCTGTGTGGTGCTCTCGTACGGCACACAAAGCCGGTGTCGGTCCTACGGCCTGGCCCGGCCCAGCTGTCGGAGCCGCGGAGTTTCCCGGGGGCACAGGCCGACACTTTTCACCGGCGTCGGTCACAGATGGGAGACTGATGACCTCTCAGGGACGGTGGGATGTTTGTATCTGACCAGTATGCGTGTGACCGTCTGCTCCTTGGGTGAACAAGGCGGGACGCTGTGTTAAACGCATCAAGCTTATTTTTGATACTCTCCCGTACAGTGCAACAGTAAGACTATTTAACAAACTGGTGCATGTCAGATATCAGACACTGTAACCCTGCTGGAAGAAAGCTGCTTGCAGTGTACTAGTGACTGGCTGTTTAAGAAGCGGCGTGACATGTTTAAAGGTCTGACACGATCCATCGCCCCCCCACCTCGACCCAGCTGCTGCTTTCCCAGAACTGGGGAGAAACCTGGCCAGTCCGCCACGGGGCTCAGCCTGTTCGCCTGCTGTTGGAGGGGGGGTCGTGTTGTTGCGTTATCGCTCAGTGTCGCACATCTCACTTGTCCATTTCTAGTTTTTGCTTGTTAGGGAGAAAGATACGAAGAATCTGCCCCGTTATTGTAGTGTGGTACCATGAGCGAGCAGTTTGCCGGGCCGTTCTGGTGGCCGAGCCCAGCTCATTAGCTGCGATGCTGCGGTTTGACCCAGTATATTGTACTATTTATGAGGGTAGGGGCTGCTGCCTCAGGTGAGCTGCTTTATCATTGTTCCCACTGGTCGCTGTTTTTAACCCCCCAAGGTCACCCTTCGTGTGCTGTTCTTTATGGTGGCCGTCACTCAGTGAAATTTGGTCTGTGTCTAATATTAGAAGTAACGCACAGCAGGGCCCTGGTGTTCAAATGTGTCATGGGTCGGGTGTGAGTGAGCCCACAGGAGAATCGGGTGCCTTATCAGTTTCTATTCCGACACTAATCGTCTTGATATGTGGCTCTCCATTTTGGTGAATTGGTCGGCTTAGAGAATTTCTCATTCGTATGTGAATCCATAGGGGATCAGTGTAACGACGTCTCTCCTGGGAGCCTGCGGAGGGGTGTCACTGTACGGCAACATGTTCCCCCCAGTGCCAAATATCAGCTCTGTAAGATTTGGTGTATTGCAGGGGTGTGTGTGTGTGAGAGAGAGAGAGAGTGAGTGAGTGGCTTGTGCTCTCTGTCTGACAACCTACTCCCCCGCCCCATTCCAAATTCCCTTGGCTGTATCTAGGTGCGGGGGCACCGTGGGCGCCATCCTGACATGCCCGCTGGAGGTGGTGAAGACACGACTGCAGTCCTCATCTGTCAGGCTCTACATCCCAGAGGTGCATCTGAACACGGTGAATGGTGCGAGTGTGGCCCGGGTGTCCCCAGGGCCTCTGCACTGCCTCAAGTAAGCGAGCCGTACCTGACGCTTGGCCCCTGTCATGTATGTTACACTGTGCATACTGCAGAGTGTTTTACCTACCCCTGGCTTCTCCACTTACACGTGCAAGGTATGCTGGGATAGGAAATCACACCCCAAGGTCTCCTGAGTTTGTATGTAAATATGCAAAGTGCTGTTCACAAAGTTTGCTGGAAATCGAACACCATGTTTATTCTATCTTCCGTGATGTTACTTTGTATTCAGTTTGTTAAAGAGTGTTAAATAAATCAAAATCAGATCTTTAAGGGCCAGCTCTCATTCAGGAACTGCAAGGGTATGACATGAATAGGCGCTTTCCAACTGAAGTTCAGGCACCTAGTTCCTGGTTCTGAGTTCCTGAGCGGAATCTGTTGTAATTCTTGGGTACTTATGTGTTGCTTGCCCACCACACAACAGTATCTGTGAATTCTATGCTAGATAAGAATAGAAAATGGAACACAGACCTTTATTTATACAACCTGCGACATGTTTATAATTCCTTATTAAATCTGACCAGCAGGATTGAAATGTTGCTGCGCAAAACTGGATGCTCCGCCGTATTTTGCGGTATTTGGTGACTTTTAATCTTTCAGTATCCATTTCTGCATTTTTTTATAGAAACAGAAGTCTCTTAACATAGCAATGCTGGACAGTGTCTGAAAGCCACTCTTTGACAGAAAAAGGCCCGTTTTGCGGCATGTGTGGCCCATCTTGGCAGGAACGGCTTGGGACCCAACCCTGCTCTGTCTTAAAGAATATCTACTAGTTTAGACTTGCTGGTTGTTGCGAGTTGCTATAACCACAATCTGCACCTCCCTCCCCACAGGTTAATACTGGAAAAGGAAGGACCTCGTTCCCTCTTCAGGGGACTCGGGCCTAACTTGGTGGGCGTGGCACCATCCAGGTACTAAGTATCTCCGTTGTCATTTTACTGACATGTCACAGGAGTGTATGAGTGCCTTAGCTGTTGTAAAACTCATACCGCTGCTGCTGAGTGTGGGACAGAGCCCATAACAAGATCTTTATGCTATGACATTTACCGCGCTGATTGCGTTGCTCATTTTGGCTGCAGTCGTCACTAGGTGAGAGGGACATGAATTTGCCTGCTGGCACTGGTAACTGGGGCAACAGGTGGTGGTTCAGGCCATGGGCTTATAGCCCACGTGTTTCTGGGTCCAGTTGCCGGGAGGCCCATGCTGTAATACCCTTGAAAAAGGTCATTAACCTGGATCGTTCTCTTGAGAAACGTTATTGATCCCCGGGGGAAATTCTCTTAGATATTCAGCTGTATGAATGAGTAGAAACTGTGACTTCGGGTGAGTTAAAAAAAAAAAAAAAAAGACCATCAGCTGATCATCATCCTACACGGGTTATAATTCAGAAGTTTAGCAGCTCTTCCAAAGAAACTGGGACATTTTGTCGTTGACTTTGAGGCTCAGGCAGGGATCCATGACCGATTAGAAAATACATCGCGGTATATATTTATCCCCACCCCCCGGGGAGATGGCGCCTGCTGTCGGCATGCAGAGCCTTCGCTAGGATGCTCTTGCACAGATCCTGTTCTCACATGAGCTGAGAGACTGGGGCTTTTACACTGCCTGTGAGCTTTCTCTTGGCAATGTTAGCTCTCTAGCAGGAGGGAGTCTGCCTGGCTGATTGGCCCCGTAACGGGTTGTGTCCCGCCTACCGTTCATGGCGCTGGTCAAGTAATATGCCTGTCAGTGTGCCCTGCATTTCAGTCATTCGACAGTGTGGGGACTGCAGCAAAGCTCAGTTCTCGTGACCAGACTGGGTCATCCTATACTTCCGTCGCCTGAGCCTGTACCCCGCCAGTCCACCTCTGGTAGTCGTGGCAGCCTGGCGCCTTCGGCTTGGGGCCGTCCTGTGTGGCTTTCACGCTCTGGGCATGAGCCTGTTTAGTGATTCCTCCTGCATGTAGGTCAGGCAGCTGCCTGCTGTTTCATCCATCCGTCTTGTCCAACTTCCACTCTGACTGATTAAATAAAGGAATGACGCGAGAGGCCCGTTTTATGCCTGAAAAGTACCAGTGTTGCAACACTGCCTGTTACCTAACCCTGCTTTGGCTGGGGGAGAAGGGGTAGTGGGGAAATCAGCGTTATTTGAAGTGGTAAGTCAATGAGAGCAGATGGGTGCTTGTGAAGGTCCTTTTCCTGCATGGGGGGGGGGGGGGGGGGGTTGTGGAGCGGCCCCCGTCAAGAAAAATG
>JAODJX010000056.1:147435-160972 GCA_026776945.1 Isichthys henryi | reverse complement strand
CGTGCCCGTTGCTTCCGGGATAGGCTCCGGACCCCCCACGACCCAGTAGGATAAGCGGTTTGGAAAATGGATGGATGTATGGATAGGTATAGGGTATATATAGGTATAGGGTATACTTTATTTGACATGTGTAATTTGCATTGTTAGAGAGCAGCGTGTGGCTCAGCAGGCTACGTCTCTTTGCCTGGTTTGCCAGGACATTCACGTGTCCGTGGGCCCTTGGACGAGGCCCTTAACCCCCGGCTCCTTGGGCACCGCTACAGGTGGCTGCCCTTCACCGCCAAGCTTGCTCTCACCTACATATGTGTCTGCGTGTCATGGAGAGCAAGATGGTGTAGGCGAAAATGGAATTTCCCCACAGAGATCAAAATATTATTACTATTATTATTATTATTACTATTATTATTATTATTTATCATTAGAGCAGCACAAAATACAGCACACGAAAGGTCAAACAGGATAAATACTTTGATACAGCCAGCATAACAACACAGATATCACTGCAGGTTATATTTTGAAATCTACAACTCTTTAAGTAATATTCTGAACCCTTAACCTCCAGATCTTATTGTCCTTGCAGTTCAATTCTCACCATTAGTTACTCGCAAACCAGACGAAAGGAAAAACCCACTTTTAGAAATGAACTCTTTCTACGAATACGCATCCCTGAATGATATATTTAAATCATCCCACGTTCTCTGCGTGTGTTTAGCGTCAAGATCACGCTGGCCTGACCCTTACAGAAGAGCTGTCTGTATAGCTTCAATGGACTCAGTAATTTAGGAGGATGTATCTGAGGGTTCAGTGTTGCAAGAGCAGTTCAGCTTGATGTACTTCAGGTGCAAATAATCAAATGCAGCCCCCAACCAGACGGACCCGCCCACAGGTGAGATACAAGACATTTATGTATTTATTATACGACTTGTTATCGGGGCTGCTTTGGGAAAGTAAATCAATATTTCAAATGTTCCTTGCATCCAGGTTATTCGGTAAACTGCAATCGTTTGGACATAAACTGCATGCTGTGTTTCCCTTTAGCAGAAATGCATAAAAATCTTTAAACAAAAAAGAAACTATATAGCACTATATTACGCAACAGCCTGAAAGCTGAACTGTGACTCAGTCACATGATTGGGGCTCATACTGACTAATTCATCAGCATCCGATAGAGATACCTTCTGAGTAGGTTCCTGTGTGGCCTTGGTGATAACCACGCTGGGCAAGAAGACCGTGGCATGAATGGATTGGTGGAGGGCGTGTGAGTCCTAATCCTTTTAGCAGAGGGGTCAAACACAAAACTTCTGGGTTTGACCTCAGGAGATTGATAAATAACTTACCCTGCCCCCGTGCTCCATCCATCCAGTGGAACCTCTAAGCAATGCCTGTCCTTTCCGTGCCTGCGCAAAAAAAAAAAAGTTTGCTTAGTTCTTTGCAGCGGAGAACTGAAACATTGAGTTTTTTTTTTTTTTTTTTGAGCTTTCGAGGCGTAAATAAGACTGTTTTTGGCAGAATGTGCAGCTTATCATAACTTTCCTAATGATAGTGCCTTGAGCCTTTTAAGTGTACTAATTCAGAAATATGAACTGGGGCTTTCATGTGTTAAAATAAACCCAATTAACAAGCTAAAAGGATAGCAGATAATTTTAGGTTTTGCATTATGTAAATTCCAGTTTGGTTCAGGGTTGATGATGCTTGTGACTGTAATGATATATTTTCATATCCCGTGCAATTTACTTACTCTCTTATTTTTGCCAACTTTCCATTAAGATTTAATTAAAAACAGGCTCTTCCACTTCTGCAAGCCATGCGGGTGGGAGCATTTAATAAAACCTAAGCTGTTGAACATTCTACCATTTGACACTGATATCACCCCCCCCCCCCCCCATCCACCCCCTCTGGATGTAATTCCTTCCAAAGTACATTTCTGATTTGTACGTTTCACACCGAGGGTTCTGTGGTTGCTCCTGGCTGCATTAGAGGTGTCGACATATGACATTAACGTCAATTTTTATTACGTCTTATCTGATTAGATGTTCTAGAAAACATCAGCCATCTCGGTTCAGTGGAAAAAAGAAAAAAACCGATGCTGAAAGAAACAGAGGAAGACAAAAATTGTCAGTCAAGTATGTTTCGTAAGTGAGCTAGTTGTCTTACAACTGTGCTGGGTTGGCATTTGAAACTGTTGCATGTTGTACCCAGATGAGTAGACAACTGTCAGTCTGTCAGCTTACCATGCCTGATCGCATTTCTCTAAAGACCATCACTTCCCCTATTATTCCAAAGAGGTGAGGATCCTTGCCACTATCCACTTGGCCTAAAAAAAGCATGAGTATCGAAAGCATGTGAAAATGACACAGTCAGCTAACAGGTAGAAATTAATAACTGGGGTCTCGCAATGTGAACCCAATTCAAAGTCAAGGAAGAGCTAAAGAATGGCAGATCTCACATGAATATCACAGAAGTCAAGGCAAGACGAAGAAGCAGCGACAGCAGTCAGCCATCAGACACAGATCTTTGCACCCCCCCTTTCTGGACGTCTTCTCTAGTCCGGTAATGAGCACAGATTGCCGGGACAATCTGAAAGCATAATATTTTTGGGGACAGTCGAGCTCAGGTCTTGGGGGCCGCCCCCCCCGCCCCGCGCCCCCGCCCCCCCCCCGCCCCCCCCCCCCCCNNNNCCCCCACACACACACACCACTCCCAGCCCCCTCCACTGCCACTCCCTCCCCTTGACCTCCTGCCCCTGATCTCCTGGGAGCAGCAGTTTCACTGCATGGCACACACCAGGAGACCAGTGCTCTGCTATCCCAAGTATCTGGTTACAGTTCCTAGCTCAAAGGGTCTTTAACAGGCTGGAGATCAGGACCCTGGTCGTTAACAGCTCGCACAGTCTCCTGTGGTAGCATCTTCCTTACGCCTTGCTTTCCACAGGCCAGCTTGCTTCCTGGAGCTGTCCCTAACCATCACAGCATTCACCTGCAAGTCCCTGTGTCCTTACAAATACCAATTATTGCCGTGATCTTTAGCCAGAACAGAAGACGTACCAGCTGTAGATTTCCAAAATCAGATGTCTACATAAATATTGATGGACATTAATTTAACCCACTATCAACAAACGGTTTGGTAAAATTACTGTGATTACCTCTAACTATCATGTGGATATATGGATCAGTTTCTTTTCTCTAAACACCTAGTTCAACGTAGTATTGTGATGAGTCTGGAGCTCCTTTTCCAGAAGGTAAGGAACACTGGACAGGATGTCAACTCATGGCTGGACACACTATGGGAAATTTAGAGAAGCTAGTCCACTGCAGCAGGGGTGCAGTAGCGCAGTGGTTAGCACTGTCGCTTCACATCCCTGTGTGGGATTTGCATGTTCCCCTCAAGCTGTCATGGGGTTTCCACTGGCTTCTCCCCTTTCCCCACACAGTTCAAAAACATGCCAGTCTGAATGGTGCGCTTGTGTGCCTTACAATGGGTTGGTACTCCATCCTTTGTTATTCCCTGCCTTGCATCCATACTTTCTGGAAGAGGCTCTGGACCACCAAGAGCCCTGAAAAGGACAAGAAAATGGATGGATTATTCACTGGATGTTTTTGGAATTCATATGAACCCAAGTAGAATATGCAAACTCTACACCACAAACCTGGGCCGAGAATCAAACCTACAACCCTGCAGTTATGATGTCATTCCAGCACCCCTGTCAGTACGGCAACATTTAAAATTTCAATGCATTGACTTATATTGATGACATACACAATGTGGCCAAAAAGTATGTGGAGCCCAGCTTGTCCAACCCAAAACCAAAGTTAGGCCATACTTGTTGGAACATTGGGCCAGGTTGTTGGACCATTGCTGTTAGGATTTGCTGCCATTCAGGTTGGATATTGCTGCTGGGGGGTCTGTTCCCTTTCTCTGAGCTTGTGCAGCCTACCTGAATATGCTCACAGAGGGTTTGCCCTTCACTGACACTTGCAGATCACCTGAGCAGCTCTAGCCGGGCAGAAATCTGACAAAATTACTTGGGCATCCTGTGATGCTGCTAAATTGAGAGTCATTATCCTCTTCCGTTTATCCGTCTATTCTGTTGTCAATGTTTGTAGCTATATGATTACATGACTGTGCGCTTAATTATTGACCTGTGTCTGGAGTAAGTGTGGTTTTTAATTAGCCAAGATCTCTGATTAACCAAAGCGTCCACATACTTTTGGTCATATAGTATATACTTGAAATTCAATGCATTGTTTTATTATGGGCCAAATGTCTTTATTCACTGTTCAGCCCCCCCCCCACCCCCCACGACCATTAGTCTCCTTGACAGTTGCCACCACTTGCACCCCGCAGAAACGGTTCCATTATCTTACCCACTATTATCTGCGTTTGTACCGTATTTGAACTTGTCACGGCCAATTGATGTGCAGTAATTGATGCCCAAACCCAACAGACCGCCAGGACGTCCCGGTTCCGTCACTGGAATTACAACTGTCATTTCCCATCTCGCTCGCCGCCCCTCAAGCTACCTGGATACTGATATTTTCTTATCTCGTCACTTTGTGTGGCCCCCCGTAATGGACTTGGTCAAAAAAAACATGCACAAAAAAAGCATTGGTTAATGAGCGGAGTGCCCAGACGTCAGTCAGTCTCTGGGAGGCTCTGGCAACCCACAACTATCGAGTGTTTTCAGATTCACACAAGGATGCTTCTGCACTGCTAATGCCCTCTTCTGTTTTAATCTCTGGTAGCCATTACCTCCCCTGCTACAGTATGTTCACAGTTCATGCCAGTGTTCATATGATTCCATTTTATTAATGGAAATATTTTATTATTTCCTTAAGATGGTCATTCAGCTTGGCATTTCTCATCAAGGATGTTTTTTTTTTTCTTTCTTAAGTTCATCTTGTTTGTTTTCATCTACCACCGGCATTTACCACCACTCAAACCGCACATTCGTGTGCATCCCCCTGGGTATGGAAGCCTCCTGTTGGCCATGAATGGCCACTAGATCGGGGGGACAGAGGGCCCCAAAGTGACTTTTTTGGCCCCTGAAATAATAAACCCACCCCCATACAGGACACCAGGCCGAGGACGTCCGGATGGGATTTCGGACCACAGCGGGACAAGCTGTCGGGAAAAGCGCTATAGACAATAAATGGAACTGGACTGAATCATTTACAGACAGCAGCCTGACCGGCTGCGTGTTTTCGGACTGTGGGAGGAAGTCGGAGTAACCTGTAACTTGGGCATAACATGTTCACTTGGTATCCCATTTATAATTCATTGTGGCTGCTTGCATTTATTTATCTATTTACATCACTACATGTTTCTGGATTCGAGTCCCCATCTGCGTGACCTGCACAGAGGCGTCACACGCGAGCGGAAAGTCTAATCCAGGACGTAACCAGCGTAAATATGTTGTACAGGATGACAGAAAGCCAGGCCAGCATTTAGGGCGAGTGGCTGGACAGCCACGATGCTGTCTTTATGGTCCCACCAGGTCTTTTTTTTCGGGGGGGGGGTGATAATAAAGCCTTCAGCACCTCAGCATCATGGGGTAGGGCCTCTGTGGATTTCCTCTCTGAGGTAACCGGGAAGAGCGGTTCCAGGATCCACCATCCAGACCGTACAGTCAATGGTACGAGGGTGGGCGGGAGCCCCCGGGAACCCCCACCCCCACAGCAGAGCTGCACACGCACTCTCTCCACCTGCCAGCCCAATCCCCTCCCTGCCCCGCCGTGACGTTCCTCCATTGTCTCAGCCATGCGGCCGTGACCTGCCGCCTAGTAGGGGGTGTTCCTATTTATAATCATCTGTTTCCTCCACCCCGCCCCCCCAACTGTGGCTGAGCCCCCCCTCTTCCAGGGCCCCTCTTCCTCCCAGTCAGGCTGTTGTTTCATTCGTTGTCTCTTCCTCCATGTCCTGTTTATGACTCAGCCCCCTTGACTGGGAGCTGATCCTCAAGGGGGCTTTGTAAGTTCCTCGTCTAATTATCCAGGTCGTTTCGAGGAGGGGGGGGGGGGTAGTCTACAAATCATGTCTGCTTATCTTCTCCAGCAAATTAATTCTTCTCCCAGGCACAATGGCAGGAGGGGGAATGTGACACAGGTGTTATAACAGCTTGGCCTTTTTTTTCCCCGAACTTTTGTTTGGACTCTAAAGGATCTTAAATTCGGGAGACGCCATGTTTTGGCTGCCATCTTTAATCACACAATGTTCGCAACTGTTTCCACCGCTTCACAAATCCGCAGAGCGGTATGTGGCAGAGCAGCTAATGAAAGACACAGACCTGTACTGGATATCTGTCATCAAGCATATTCTCATGTCTTATAAAAACACACATTTAATCCACGTTTCACTACATGTAAATAAATGCAGATAATCAGATATTATGGTGACCAAAGTTGCCAGCAATTATATGCATTGTCATGATTTCTAAATTATAGAGGTGCATGCCTATCCAAAATGAAATAATATTTTGATTAAAAAAATTATAACAAAGCTTGTCTGTCTCGACAATGTAACGCAAATCAAATAAGGTACTAGAGGCTTCCTCCAAATTATTATTCATATATTCTTCTTTGTAACCTTCAACTATGAAAACATGAGAGGAAATGACGATGGCGGCTGCAGGCAGGCATGAAAACAAGCTTTTAAAAAGGTTCCCTCTAGAGATGCCTGCTGACAATAGATCAAAATGCGTCCCAAACAATGGACCCGAATCGCCGGCAACATTCCGGGCCTCATCCAGGTGTTTGTCACCCTGTGAGAAAACGTGCTCAGCTTGATAGCCCGGGCCTTTAAAAGTTCGGGCCAAGGTTAAGGTCCGCCTGGAGTCAGAAAGCCTTGTCTGGCCAGGAGTGGGAGTGTGCTTCAGCCACCGCTAATCTGCGTAATGTTTATCAGACAGGAACATCTGTTGTTCTTGGGTACCCAGATGTTTCCTAACCTGCTTCTGGTTGCTCAGAAGACCGCGCATGGAAGTCCGCTCGCCCGATGTAGGTGCCGGATGGATTCTATTAGCATTGTTTGTCTGAGCCTTTGTCATGCCGACGGTAGCCTGGCAATAAACCCAAACAATCCTAAAATGCCATCACTGAAGGACAGAGGGGGACGTGCGGGTTTACGGACGTGCGGAGTTTAGACTACCAAAACCGGATTCTATTTACTTATTTTATTTAGAATGGAAAGCAGAAAGTTAACAATACCTTAGAATTCATATTTTGTTATAGAGTGGTCTATAGAAGGACATTTTCATTTATTCATTGTTAACGTCTCTTTGTATAAAACTTGGATTGTGGAGTAGGGTCATTCTTTCAAATTGGAAATAATGAATTAGTGTTTTACAGGATTGCAGCAAAACTAATCAGATGTTTGAGAGACAACTTGTCAAGGTGGGTGAGCTGATTGCATCCTGATTGTTAAATCCCAAAATTAACTGTAAAATGAAGGCATAGCAGTTCTGTCCAATGAGCTCTTCTCGGGTGTGATGTCACAGTGGCAGAGTGGGGAGGGGCAGCTCCTATAGGTAGGACTCACCCTTGTGAAAGGTTCAGTAACCTACGAGGAGCCTCCGTGCAGCTGGGGTCCTTATTCTCACCAGGCATGGATGGAGACAGCCCTCAATCTCAAGCTTCTCTCTTCTGCATCTAAGTAGGCTAGAATGCCTGGTTTCAGATGTGAGACCAAGAAAATGACCACAGTAGGGTATCACATATGACCCCTGAATCTGCCCTCCCCCCCGCCCGCTACCAGCACCATACATGAAGAAACTCTGCGTCTTTAAGCTCCTCCCTCCACGACGCCGCCTTGCCTTGGCTCAGCGAATTCTGGCCCCCATACTGACAGACACCCAAGACGTTTGACGTCCACACCACCCTCCGAGATGTTTTCTCTCATCTTCCTCCGGGTTCTGGTGCCGGACCTGGCCTTAGCCTCGCATTCGCACTGCGAGACTCACACGCCGGGTCCGAAGAAGCATGCCGGCCCTCCTTGTCACAGTTGGCACACTTCACAAGCCGTCTTCTTGCAACCTGCAGCATTAGTCCTGCGGTTTCACAGCACCAGCAAAAAAAAAAAAGAAAACATGCAACATATCTTAACACCTACGCACACAACCAACACTTAAATCGGCGTTCAGGCTAAACCTGCATAACGTCACTCAAAACCGATGTGGGGGCTTTAAATAAAACACATTTTACAAGAATTACTGCTTTGAGTATGCGATTTTTCCAGGTCACACTGCTCTGATGGCACCGCTGATGTGTTGGGCATCGTCTCGTGGTTCTTCATTCAAAAATGTAAATATCTTAATGCTTCCTTTCTGGTTTCTGGGTTTGCAATTTTGACATTCACATTGAAGTTTAGATGGTGTGTTAGATTCACATTTCACATTGTTTTGGGGGTTGGGGACTTGCCTTCTTAACACAGCAACAGGACTTCTGGGTAAAAAAAAAATTTTGTAACTCATAAAATGAGTTAAATTTTTTTTTTTTATTTTTTTTTTTTTTTTGTGAAATAGATAATTTAGTACCAGAATTCTTCCATTGCTGTCGTTTCAGTCTGAGTCATACCCAGTTCGTCTACCTCTCCTGACTCATCATGGTCACCATAATTTGATAAGTGATTAGTGAAAATGGATGGACATATGGAGGGGTAAGGCGAGATGGGGAAGCAGATAAGGCTTCAACAAACGTCAGTTGTGCTAATCTGATAGTTACAGGCCACTATCAGCTGGCATCGCTGTCATGTAACGTGGCTTAATTCTAGCTAATATATCCAAAAATATTTCTCTCTGCTTATAAGACGATATAGAAAGCTCAATGATCCATTTATTCCGATAATTTCTTATGCAGTGCAGGGTCATGGTGAGCCTAGAATCACACCGGACCAAGTTGGGGCCATTCCGGAATGCATTCATCAATTCCAATCCAAATCAGGAAATACAACTGGAATTGGAATTTAATCCCTGAATTTCGAATTTGATTCAAATTCTGCTCCCCATACTGTAGTTTGTTTTTTTCCAATCCCAACTCCAGTTCCATTTCCTGATTTGGATTGGAACACCCTTATAAAGGGTTCATGAATGGTTTATAATCAGGTTATTAACTAGGTTGTACCACTTTAATGTATTAATGGACAGTTATAAATACGTTATAACCGTTTTCTTTGTGAAGAAGAGTTACTACCATTTATGTGGCAAAAGTGAGCCTCATTGTAACATGGTGCTCATTCATTTTGTGTAGCAGATGCTTCAGTGCAAAGTGGCTAATTTCAAATTGCCATTGAATGTAGTATTTACATTCTTTTAAGAGAATCTGCTTAAAGGCAGCTGCAGATTTCAAGCCACTGATGCTCATCTGAGGACGAAAGCAGAAGGCAGGAACTTAGTGAAAGTGAGAGACATTTTGTGGATTGATTGATGTGCTGGGGAACCTGTCGACTGCCTGAAATAAGTTAGAAAAACGTTAGAGGACCGGGTCAGTCACACTTTCTTGGTCACAGAGCGAGAAAAAAAAAATCACAACTTAATTTTTAGTGGTGTATATCCGAAAGCAGCCGGTCCCATGGAGCAATTCATCATGGATGTATGAGGGTTTGTTCTCTAAGCCAAATACTGTAGGATCAGAGATTTCCTCCTGAAGAAGCAGCCTGAACCAGATGATCCTGGAATCTCTAAAACTGATAAAATTGTCAAAACGTATCATTTGTTCCAGACTGTCTGGCAGGCTTTTAAACATATATATATATATATATATATATATATACACACACACACACACACTGAGCAGCAAGTTACTTGCAGGTTCAAAGTTTCTAAGATAGCAGAACAAAAGAATAAGGTGAAGCAGGAGACACTGGGAACGACCAGAAACCAGTCAGGCAAAGGGCAGAAGGACCTTCCTAATGCCAGTGATGACCGTTAACTTATCCAACAGTTTCTCATGAATCGGAGGATGACATCAAATGACATGGGAAACATTAAGTGCAGGTGTGAAGTGCACCGCTAGGTCAGTTTGTATCAGGCTGCTAGAAGCAGGACTGAAGTCCCATAAAGCAATGAGGAAGCCCTTCATTAATGAGAAACATGGGAGAGGCAGGCTGCAGTTTGCAAAAAAATGCACATCCATAAATTGAGAAATGAGTGAAATAAAAAATTGTCCTGTGGTCTCTTAATATATATTATGTTGTGTATATATATAAATATAAACATATATGGTTTTAAACTTGTGGCTGCTTTTGTCATTGCGCACATTTTCAATAAAGGCACAAGCTTCCTGTGAAGTAAAGAAACATGTGAGATTCGACAGTCTATATTTGGCCGCCAGATTCACATAGGTTTAGAGGAAGTTCGGCCTTAATGAGGTTCATCCTGCAGGTTTCCTGTTAGGCTGACCCTCGCTACGGTGTGGTTCATACAGCCACTGGGTTTACTCACTCTGCCTACCTCAGCCTGCCCCACTACGGACTGAATACTGACCCTAATTACACATAAACTAGGGTCCTCATTAATCTAGTTCTCTTTATTTCTTCAATAATAGTCTCTGCGTGTTTGTTCCTTATAGCTCATTGGGTTTTTGGGTTTTTTTCTGTAGTTTTTAAAGATGTGGAATCTATCACGTGACATGCCTACTTGAGTTTTGAATTGACCATTTTACCAAAGGAGGAGGCATTGATTTTTGTCGCCCCCACCCCCCACTGCTCCTAGGCAAACTTCGCTGCCCGATTTCACTTTATCTCAGTTTGCATAGTCAATGCCCCTTCAGTGTCTTAGACGGCCACCTTTGTCGCCTTATGGAATGACTGGCGCGGCATACTTCCACGTGGTGCTGTTACCGACATCTGCGTGAAAAGGGTTAAAGTGCCCAGACTGAAATTGTACCCTTGGGGAGAGGGGGGTTCGAAATCAGGTGCCCATCTGGATCCAATCGTACCTGAGCATAGACGAAAATAGCCCCTCGGTGATGGCCCATGGCTAAAGTTGCCCAGCTTCACATCAAAGCCACAGTCGTTACAGCGCTCAGAGGCCTGGGTCGGGGGGCCGGCTGCAGAAGCAGCCTGGGCCTTTCACGCTCCGATCCCTAAATTACACCTGGGATTTGAACTGCTGGGGTTAGCATGCTCCGTCCTGCAGATAAGATGCGTCCATTAGACATGTTGAAAGGATATGTTTCTAATTTGACTTGTGCCAACACCACGACTGCCCCCCTACCCCACCCCACTAACTCCAACCTTTCCATGTCTGGCCACGCTGTCTGCTGACACCTGATTAATTTGCCGTTAGAGTGGAGGGTGTAGCAAGGATCAATAAATCATTTTTTATGCATCCGCAAATAAATGGAAAACATGTCCACCGCTAAAAATACATCAATTCTTCCTAAAGGCTGTTTCAGAGCATTAATATCTTCCTGGCCATGTAGTGTTTATGTAATTTATAAACTGTTTTTATATTTAGACCCCAGGTGCTGTATTCCGTGTTTCCATTCTTTTCCGGTATTCCCGATGGTCGACCCTGAACAGGTGATTTGCATTCTCCGTCAGCGTTCTGGTCAAGCAGTGCCTGCCAGGGAGAACGAAGAAGACGGGCAGATGACAGCTCGCATGAGATGACACGTCTCCAGATGCTGCGGGAATCGCATGACAAATTGCGTTTTTTATTGGTCTCGTGTCACGTTATTTACTCGCGCATTACATCAATTCCCAGCCTTTATTGAAACCGTTCCTTTTAAGAATTGTCTGTCGAAGGCACAACGATTCAGTCTCCATGGATTCCTGCTGCCTGACTGAAACCACGGTGCCCCAAGTCTCTTGAGCATGCGGCAAATTCCCACAATAACATCTGTGTTTTGGTGCTGGCCTGCGTGCCGCGTTTCTCTCATTCTACATGACGTTATGTGACTAATCCACATTCAGCTCTCATCAATAAGAACTCTTGTGTTTGCATCTCGATGGAGATTAGCTATCTATCTATCCATCCAGTGAATGTGTGTGGAAGCCTGCAAGGTTAGGGTTGGCCAGACCGTGAATGACACTGGATTAACCCGGGCAGTGAGCTTTAAAGACTCAAATTTAACCCAAAAAAATAAAAACACGAGCATAGAACTGGTCTTTGAATCACAATCCTGGAGCCATGAATCAAGAATGCAACCTGTCGCAGTAATATACCACCCAGTACACATTAACACTTTGCACGTTTGAAAATATAAGATCATTGGGCCAAGGATGTTCTCCAAAGCTCATACATGAAATGTGGCAACAGCCTTATGGTTACAAAATGGAGCTTATCCCAGCTTTATCGTTCCCTGAACTTTGGCCAACGTTGTGTAAAGGTCTTCTCAAAGTTGGCTTAGAACATTCTTACCGTAAGATTAGTGGAATCATTTCCACGTTTTGCATTTTAACAAAAGTTTTGTCAATGTTAGCATAATAATATCACTATATGGAAATCATTTTAACATAATGTTGGAAAATATTGTTTTTTAATAAAAATATCCTCAAACCCATGACCACTGATATGCAGAGAGACCATCTTGTTCACTCATTGGCTGCTTTTTTATTAGTCGCAGTTGTTGCGGACTTTAAAGGAGACGTGTTGCTGTTGTTCCGGTTCTGAGGGTATTAACCCTAATTTCTCAAGAAGCAGTTCAGTTTGTTTGGCTCAGTTTGTGGCCCTTTTGCCTCACACTTCCAGGTTTGTGGACTTGAATCCCACCTCTATTCTGCATGTGTAGAGTTTGCACATTACAGCATCAAACCGATTTCCTCCCACAGTCCAAAGAGGTAAATTGGTATTCATGAAATGGTCGATTCGTGTGTGTCTTATTTGTGCCGTAATATGTACTGACATCACAGCCTTGTGGCCCATGATGGTCGGGGAAGGTCCCAAGCACCTCTACAGCCCTGACAAGTATAAGCAAATGAATGATGGATGGATGGATGGATGGATGGATGGATGGATGGATGGATGGATGGATGGATGGATGGATGGATGGATGGATGGAAATGCCGACCTGAGAATTTATTCTACCACATGCTGATTTCTTGGCTTTCAGATTTTCCCACAGCCTCTTGTGGAAATTTCCAGTGAGCTGTTAAATAATCTGCCTCAGATATTTCCACACAAGCAGCAACTTTATCAATTTAATGGTGAATGCACACAACGCTAGCCATGACAATGCATGATGAATAATATGTGGGAAGATTTTAATGGTGCAGCGTGGAATCAGTGTTTCAGACAGCCACTTAGCAGGCCGGGACACTGTTTTATAAGTGCGTCTCGGCAGAGGTGTCTTCAGCGCTGTCGTTACGCGCTGATAAAGGTGGTTTCCTGTCGATGCTCCAGTTCCCTGCGCAGATTGTGAAAGTGCAATCACAGCGAAAGCAGAGCCCGGGCTTCTATAGTAGAGCATTTTGGTCAAAATCGAGGTCACTTCCTCCACCCAGCTGAGGGTGTCCAACTTAATGCCCCCACCCCCCCCCCCCCCCGCCCCCAAGTTGAGAGTTGAGTGACTGGCTGCCATCGACCCCGTGGTCTTTGACCCCA
>JAODJX010000056.1:117103-144847 GCA_026776945.1 Isichthys henryi | reverse complement strand
TGGTCTTGGTCCCTTCCCCCCCCCCCCCCCCCCCCCCCTTCAATTCTTTGTTGTTTTTTGCGGTGGGGGGGGGGGGGGGGGGGGGGCGGCGCCCCCCCGGGGCAGTGGCGGTGGCATACTACTTGTTATACTTCACACGAAATACAAAACAATAGTGCCCACAGCATGTGCTCTGCGACTCGCTCCAGGGCTTAAGCGTTTCTCGCTGCTTGGATGTGACTTTGTAGTCCTGTCATGCCATGGTTTCTTATCTAAATGTTTGTCAGAGGAGCAATAGTGACAAAATTATTCTTGATCAGCTAACGGAGATGTAAGTATTTCGTGCAGTTTCAGATGCCTCCACACAGCGTCTCCATGCGGTCAGGACGTGTCCTAGGAAATGTCTTTTTAACTTTCTTATCCCCATTTTCCATCCGTCACCAGGATGGGTATCTCTCAGAAACCTTCAACTTCCACGGAGAGCCTTTGTCGTTCCCCTGCTCTGCAGAGACCTCTCCTCGCTCTCTGTAGACCCACCCAGTGCGTCTAGCCGCGATAATAGCATAACTTTGGTCACAGTGAACATGCCGTGACGCATGTCTCAGCCTGAGCGACGCCTCTGTTTGTTCAACATCATTAGATACATCCGACTGGGACGGGGACCTTGTTCACTGCGCACTGTCCATCTGTCAGGTTTCCAACTCAGCATACGGGAAACAAAAAGGTCGCTCTTGTCCTTCAAGTCCTGCTTTGTTTCGAGCTCCAGTGATATTCACGTTACATTCCTCTTTTTCCCGCTATCTCCCTTTTTCGTTGACTCAGTGGGGTGGTGTCCAGCTGGCAGTGGTATCCACGCTCTGGTTTATATTAGATGTGAGTCACTTCACAGTTTTTGTTTATATCACCCATTTCACATGCTGTTGAGGGAATTTTTCCTCCAGTGTTTTTTTTTTTCCTTCCGACTCATGCTTTGGTGGGAGACACGCAAAGAAGGCTCCCTTGGGGGGGAGCCGGGGTGCATGTGCCGTGGGTGGGACGCACCGATCTGGATGAGGCGAAACGTCACTCGCTAATTGGGCCCCTGGTGTCATGTGACTTTCTCACACAGTTTATAGGAAGCTGACGAGTCAGAGTGACTTATGGATGATGCAGTCGTCTCCTTCTGGTCAGGGATTAAAAAAATATCCACAACTCCGGTGGCCAGAAATAACATTCAGAACTTTTTCTGGGGGAGGAGGGGGGAGGTATGATTTTTCCATTTTGTCAGGGCTGGGGTCAATAGAATGCAATAATAATAATAATAATAATAATAATAAAAGTAACAAAGTTCAAAAGACAAACTTCTAAAAGCGCAAAAAATCTGACTTTGACATTATCAGGACATTTTAAAACGGTTGTTCATCACCAGCTGAACTTGCGCTTTCCCCATATACCTACATACACATTAGCTACATATTTGTGGCGAAACCCAGTGACATCTTATCTCAAGTTTGGATCTTAAGAAAAGCCAAACAGAAAGAAGAGTTTTATCTATCAGGGTTACAGTGTTTTATAAGTGCAAGCAACTGAACTTTTCACTCGTCGAGTCTCTTTTTTGGATGATAGCGATCTTGAGGTTACAGAACCATTTGCCCAGTACAGGGGGGCAATGGGTAATCGGCGGGCAGAACACTTCCTGGAGGAGGCCCTGTCGTTCCTGCAGCATTGTGGGAAATGCCCAGCTATGTCCCTGACACCCCGACTGAGCCGGGAATGTTCTCTGGTGTAATTTCATGCACAAAAAGTTTACGACTCAAGGCAGCCCTTAAGATATTTACTGTGTTATTGCTAGAGAATGAGTTCATTCATGTCGTGTACGGCTGCATTCGCACAAACCCCAAGCAGATTTGTTCTTTCCCACAAGACTTTAACCTCTCAGATGCCAAAGGGGCTGGATTTCTTTACTTGCTCCACTACTTGGAAGCTGTCAAAGGAAAATAGGGGGGGTCCTCCCAGGGATGCTATCTGTAGGAGCTTTCGGGTGTTTCCAATCAAAATCTCAACATGGAACTTTCTGGCAATGGGGAAACAGGAGCCTCTTTCACGCTGAAGCTGAAGCTGAAGAATGCCAATGCCGAAGCAGTAAGAGACTGAAAGTAAACTGGAGTTTCCCTTCAATACAAACCGTCGACCGCAGTCAGAACCTTGATTAGTGAGATAAACACATTTCCTCCGAGATATACTGTCATGATCCTCTTTTCGCAATAGTTTGCAAAAATATATATCTTCATAAAATATAATTAAATATTCATAAAAGTATTATTTTGACAATATGCTGAACTAAAAGTGTTTTTTATTTATTTATAAAATTCCTCTGATTTTCAGCTCATAATGGGCTGGGTCACTGGAAAGTGCGGGAAAAATATTAGCAGGTGTATCACAAAAAAACATTTTTTCAGTATCTTTTTAGTGCTTCACTAAGTGTTGAATTGATAGCATTGAATTCCGACGCTAAAATTTGCAGAGCTTGCAAGAGCTGGAATCTCATGTAAGTTTTCAAAAGATCGTGAGACCTCTGGAACAATAAGAATAATGGTTTGGGGAGGGAATAGCTGGTGCTATCTATGTAATTTTTAACACACCACACGCACTTTCTGTGTTTATTCCATCCCTCCCCGATGCTGATTATGACAGCCCTGTATTTTAAGCTTCACCCATCATGCGACTTCTGTGGCTGTCGAGGGCAGAGGTCCGACCACAGCTCTAACCCAAATACGTCTCTGTCTACGGTCCTCATTAACTGTGCCTGTGGCCCATAGACACGCAACACGATGGTCAGTCGGATCCCTGCCTCCAAGGAGTATGAAAATTATAAGGAAAAGAGCTAAAAATGTTGCCAGCCTGTTATGGTTTTCAACTCTTGGCATCTGTTGGCATCTACAGCTATTTGCAGGCAGAACTGTTTTTAAAAGTAGCTGGTTTAGCATTTTTCTCCAAGAAAGTTACATTTCATACAGATGCATGGGTTATGTACCAAAACATACATCCATCTAAACATCTTCCATAACATTTATCCAGTAAAAGGTCACGGTGAACCTGAAGTCAGAGAGAAGCACAGAGCAAAAGGTAGGAGACACCATGAATATTTTTGCTAAAAAAAAAACTATATACTGAAACAATCTATTATCTCTCTGGGAAAAGTCCTTGGGACTTTGTGACCAAAATGTCATTGTTACAAATCTCATATCAAGGAACAATATTATAGCTACTTCAACTACTACTAATAGTATCAATGTACCCAATATTCTAGACATCGGTTATCTTGTGAAAGTTCTTCTTCTGTGTGGCTTTCAGATGCAGTCTCTGCTGTTTTCCACATGCACATGCAAGCCAGAGGGTCGTCTGGAAGTTCTTGCCTTCAGATGAACCCGGTTCCCCAAGCTGTCATTCTTCCAGAGTGGCTGGAAAGAGTAGATTTATGGAGGAGCCAGTGTCAGGTTTAGCCAGCAGAGGCCGACGCACTACTGGGCAGTAAATCAAGAAAACGGGAAGGGGAACAGGCCCGAAAGATCAACTGTCATCAAGGGCTGAAGGTCAACAGTGTGGAGGTATAGATCAAGTGGCCCGAACTTGCATTTTTCTGTTTATGAGTGAAGTCAAATGCATCAGAGAGTTTTGTGCGGCTTAAAGGTCTACTTAATGATTTCGCAGCTGTATATAGCATGTTAGGGGCGGCATGGTAGTGCAGTGGTTAGCAGTGTTACTTCACACCCCCTGTGCTGGGGGTGGAATCCGACCTCCGCTCTGTTTGTACGTCCTTTCTCTCATTCAGGTTCTTCCAGAAACCTGGATTCCATCCACAATTTGAAGACATGCAGTTCAGCCAACTGCCCACGGCACATCATCACATATGCGTGTACCATGTGACGGACTGGCGTCCTGCCTTGTGCCCTGGGACTGGCGTCCTGCCTTGTGCCCTGGGACTGGCGTCCTGCCTTGTGCCCTGGGATATGCTCCAAGCCATGCCATCATCCAGACCAGGACACCTGGATGTGAGATGTATAAGTCATTTCATTCATACATTCCCCGGAACTACACATTCAGTTTCCGTAATCACGGTGATTCTTGGAGCCTCTCTCAAGACCTATGATGCAAATCTGGGGATGTTGGCCATCAAAGGGGGCTCACACACTGAAGCATGGATTTGGCATCTTCAATTCAGTTGAAAGTCTAACCGGCATTTCTGATAGGCAAATTGAGAACATGCACACAGCGAGAAGGTCCTGGGTTCGGTCCTGGGTCCTTTCTGTATGGAGTTCACACGCTCTCCCTGTGTTTGGATGGGGACTCCGGTTTCCTCCCACGGTCCAAAAGTTTGCCGGGCAGGTTGATTGCTGAGTCTAAATTGGCCTTGTAGTTGTGTGTGCCCTGCGGTGTGTTGGCGGTTGCCCAGGATTGGTTCCTGCCTGTGCCCATTGTTCCCGGGATGGGCAATGCCGCCCCCCCACAACCCCAGGTAGGATTAAGCAGTTTCAGAGGATGGATGGAGAACATGCAACCTTCACATACACAGAGCTGAGACTGAAATTGATCTAACAGCCTCAGAAGTATGCGATGTCATGCTACTCACTTTACCACCCTGATTTAATGATTCTTAGCATAATAACAATAAAATACAGTAACACAGTATCACACCCTCTCCAGATCTTCCCTCAGACATCCTGGATTCTTCTGGGACCCAATGTGTAGCTGCCAAAGAGGACATAGGTGTCGGAGGCGATGAGAACGGGACCAAACTCCGCCCTCATCTGTTTCTGTTAGCTCCCAGAGAAGAGCGGTGCATTTTTCCGAACATTTTACGGAAAATACCTGTTATTACAAGCAGGTTTTCGTGTTTATTGACACGGACTAGTTGAAAGTTGTGTAAGAAGAGCTAAATCAGGGACCACACAAGAAAGTAAAACAGTGGAGTAATTGGGAAATAAAAAAAACTAAAATGCTTGCAAAAGCAAAAAAAAAGAGAAAAAAATACATGATAGAGGGGAAAGTTGGGACAGAGAGTGAGAAGGGCGAAGCCAAGAGACTTGGCAGAACGGTCGACCGAAGACCGGCTTTCTCAGGGAGGGGAGAAAGTGGGGGCAGCTTTGCCGAAACAGTATCAGGCCCTGTTAGCATGGATTTACTTTTTCTCCATTCACACCCAGCCACCCACCCTCCACCCCGTCGCAGATATTCACCCCTGCATACTCCATCCCAGCCCACTCTTATCTCCTATGTCTTTCCCCAGATTCTCTTCCTCATCCTCACTTCTTCCGCTAAAACACCGGCCCGCAGAACAATGCGTCGTTAGAATCCCCCGTTCGCGGCTCGATATTTATTTTTGGCCCCTGACCTCTGCTTTGACGTGGAGTTGCACACGTCAGGTGACTGGAGATCCGTCGCAAAAGAAAACCTGAATGGACGGGACACCGAGGTTTTGCCTCTCCATTTCTTAGTATCAGAGTGTGAATAAAGTCAGTTTATCGCTTGTGACTGAAATGGTTTCAAGGACGAAATATGACTAGAATCAAACTGCATTGTTCAGACATTGCCGCAAAGTAAACAAGATATCGGTCGGATATAATCATGTCGGTATCCACGTTTCATATTTGCGAGTGAGTCAATAAAATTGTTCCCTGGTTGACACGCACAACCCAAATTCTCTGGGTTGTATAGAGTAAATTGGGTCAGTTTTTTGAACATACTGTTAGGAAAGTTGCAAACAAAGCAAGGAAGAGGACTTTGACGGGGTAGTGCACTTTGAGGGGGCTGTGTGAAATATGGAGTGGGGGGAGACAGGCTGGGTACTCTGATTGGAAGCAGATGTTGGAAAGAGCAAAGGCAGACAGGGGCTTGTTTCTGAAAATTCTCAGGATTCAGCCTTCCTTTCTGGGCCCTGGCTCCCACAGCCAATCAGAGGCTGGCTCTGCCTGGTCTGAGAGGCACACGGGCAAACTGATTGGTTCCAGGGAAAGAAACGTGGGCGCGGAGAGCAGATGTCCTGGGAATGCTGGCGAATCACATCCGGCCTGCAGCTGAAAAGCAGCGAAAACATTAAATGCGGCAACTGGGCAGTAACCAAAACCTGTTCTTATCCAGCTGCACAGTCACACACACACACACACTGTCCACTTGTACAAACAGAAGCACACGTGTATGGAATCACATTTACAGTCAGAAATAGGAAAACGTACTGACTCATTGTGTAAGAGACTGGGGGTAATGGAATAGAATGGTCCAATTGTAATCTCATAAACAATTCACTTCCATTTCATTCGCTTAATCAGTTTCTTGTCAGTATTTCGCAGGTGTGATTTGCCTGTCTTACACTTGACACTAAGAGGGCTGCTCACTTAATAGTATTATTTCTATAATAACAGTAACAACAATAAACAATATTATCAATGCGTCACTGTACTATACTGCCATTTACTACGCTGCAATATTAGTCACTGGAAAGGCGTGAATCGAAAAAACTAAATTAGCATTTAGCCTACCTGCTAACATATTTAAACACAGAAGATCTACCAGTGCTATTTTCAGTTCAGATATTGTCAAAAACGGGAAAGAGAGAAAAAAATATAGTAAAGTATTCTTTTCTTAGCAGCTAAGTGAGGTTGGCATCTTCCCTTTAAGTGTGACCTGTTTAACTGCAGGGCCATGTTTTCTTCTGCAACAACCTATTTTTTGAGCAGAAGGTAAATGAAGTGAGATAGATAAGATTGAAACTACCAGCAGACTGCATACTGAGCAGCCTTGGCACAGTTAGCGTCGTCCATATGACGTTGGTTGCACATTAGCGTTAGCGCTGGCTCACTCAGGGAAGCTCAGGGTATTGTTATTGGTTTAAGCATGAAGCACGAAATCTTGGGCGACAACAAAAGCAGAGATGTCTGCTGGCATTCTTTGGTGGCTGCACCCCCAAATGCCCTCTGAGCTTCTCCTTATAGTGGAAGCTCACGTCTCCCTGTGCCCGGGTGATTAGCAGCCCACGCTGATCGTAGCGATCAGTCATTGTTACTAATGGAGGGCCCTCATTAGCATCTGAAACCACCTCATTTCCTGTCCAGAACACAGGCCACCATCCGACCTATCCCCCTCATGAATATGGCCTGGCCCGCACAGGAAGCTCTCGCTCCTGGGGGGACACCGGCGGGCGCGTGTCCACAGCCCCCCGAACACCGGTGCCCCACACAGGGCGGCCCATGTTATTGCTAAACGTGACAGCTGTAATAAAAATGCAAATGGTGACCTAAGCTGAGAGGCCTCTTCCCTGACCCCTGCAAACCTCCATAATATAGTCAACATCCGTCCCCGACATCTTGGTCTGTGGCAAGAGGGGAAACACATTAGCGAGAAACAAAGGTGAGGGAAGCTTCTACGATGCCGGAGTGAGTAAATAAAATAAAATAGTTTAATAGCACGTTTTCTGAGAAGGCCTTAAAGTGCACACCTTACAATTTGCTTGCTCACAGTATTGTGTATCGTCCCTGCTGTTACCACTGGGTTCCCTAAGGTGGCAGACACTAGGAAATCATTTTCCCAAGTTAGTGTCATGGGAATGTTATTTATCAAGTACCAGTGACAGTATAATTACATAGCTAACCATTTAAAAAAAAAAAATTCTGCTCAATGTTAACTGACGAGACTTGATTTTGCTGCACAGTACTGTGAGACACAAAGACAACATGTTCCACGCTGTTGTTGTCGGGCGAGAATGCATAGTTTTAGCCAGGGTGTCGAGGATCCCTACAAAACTAAAAAAGACAATGATTGGCCACAGCTGTCATAAACAGGAACGTGCTAAAAGCAGAGCCGAGTAAGAATTTAGGCCACTTTCTGTGCTGTGTAATTCCACTCTCAAATGCGGTGCACCCAAAGCGCAAAATCATGTCAAGGCTTCTCACATCAGACAGCACTGCTCTTAAATTGCAAGCTGTTTCTTAATGCTAATCATTCACATTTGAGTTTCACTTCATTTTTGTGATTTCATATTATTAAATCCAAATGTATCTCACTGAATCAAAGAAACATACCACTTTAAGACAATGGCCAAATTAAATAACAGTTCATATTCATTTTTTGTATTATGTTTGGAAGTCCACATAAGAGGTAAGATATTACTGCCTCCACAGACTATAACATGTACCCAAATATGCTACAATCATTATAATAATAAATATCAGATTTTATTTAATTTCATTTTTAAATATGGTTTAACCTTGCAGCAAAGAAAGACTGTCTGACTCAAGGGTAACAGGTGCAGAAAGCCAATGGTTGTTATACTTCAGAAAACACGTTTTAACACCGATGTAGTAAATATACAACCTACATGTGGCTGAAACTGAGAGGTGTATGTTCATTCGAACAAGGAAATGTGCATGTTTTAGGTAAGTAAACCCATTTTCCAGAAACATGAATTTCAGGTGCCAGTTGTTTGCAGGTCCACTTCCTGCATTTTATCCTTACGATATTACTGCAACGAGAACCAGCAGCGTTTCCAGCCTTCAGAAATAATCAGAGCCTCGAGGATCTGAACCCTGCACATCACACTGAGGGCGACCTCGCCCCTAACATCAGATCCCTCCTGATTTCTTAAATAAGACCATCCCCACATTTATTTATGCTCAGGCAATCTAAGAGACGGCCGAGTCCACTAAGTAAATATTTGGGTGGGAAGCTGAAAGGGGGACAGTCTCCTGCAGAGAGAGACAGGAGGGACGCCTTGAGGCACAGGCCTCACTCCACCACCATCTGTGTGCCTCCTCCAGGTGAGCCTCCTCAATCTCTCTTTCTTTATATACTCCTCTCTCTTTTTCAAAAGCAATGGAAACTTTTTTTGGTGAGATAAAAATAACCAGTGAAATCCCCTTCTACTTCTAGGTCTGTAGTTTTTCTTTTTTCCATAACAGACATGCAACCTCTGTGCATGTAGTGTGTGAAGGTGTCATTGAACCCGGGATGGTATCAGGCCGGGCAGCAGTGGACCCTCATCGCTGGGAAGCGTGGAAAAGTAGGTGAAGAGGCGACATGATAATCCTGATCCTCCTACACAGAGCTTAGCACCCTGGGGTCAAAAAGGTCCCGGGCCACCAAAAGCTGCAACCGAGTGTGTGCAAGGAAATCAGCGAGAGGTGTGAGGGAGTCACACCTGATAAGACACCTCCTTGTATTTTATTTTGGGTGTCGCGCTGCAATGGCTGCCAGCCGTGAGCTGGAAGCTGGTGTCTGAGAAACAGCCATGTCTGCCGGGTGTGCATCACAGAGGGTGACACAGACCTGCACGGTACAAGTGAAGACCAAATGTCCGAAACTCATTCAAGTCCACGGGATACATTCTCAAGAAAATGAGTTTTGGAAATTTAACAGAAGTTCTTTTGTTGGATTACATGGGGACTGAGTGAGTTTTGGTTGGCAGTATTGTAACATATGAGGAAACCTGACTTTCTGATTTTCTTTGTTGATTCTCCTAGACTCCTAAAAATTCCTCTAATGTTCTCCTAAATATTATACTAGAATAAAATTGTTTCTTCTTCTTTTTCTGCTAATTGTTATTATTGTTATGATAGAAACAGTCAAGAGGTATTATTTAGTCCAGGGCAATCAAAGGTATAATGAAGAGGCTGGGATGCTGTCGAGGTCACAGAACGGACGGTCATGTAAGATGGGGAAGTCAGTCCAACACTGAAGACAAAGGAGCGGGAGTCGGGAGATCAGAGGGATGAAGGAAAACCAGGAGCGAACGGGAACACAGCAGGCAGGTCAGGTCAGGGCTATCGAAGACTAGCAAGAAACGTTCAGTATAGCAACACATGCAGGAACTGTGAGGTATCTCCAGATTTAAATAGGCAGGAGGTAACCAGTATCACTGGGTCAGGAGGCACATAGTGGCTGAGACCCTGTAGTGCCCCAAGCTGAGGGTAGTATGTACCCATTGCATAGTGGCCGATGGTGGAGGGAACATAGACCGTTCTGGTGGGGCACGCTTATGGCGCTGGGCCTCTCGCATCGAGCCATCTTGATGAGCGACAGGACTGAGAAAACAAGAGTCAATTAAAATAGGGACTGGTTCATCACTTTCAACTGAAGGGGCCAACTGACAAGAGAGGCCAACCTTCATGGTGTTCATCGCCCTGGGGAGGGTTGACACTTTGAAGTTAAAGCATGTAAAGAAGAGAGCCCACCAAGCCTGTCACAGAGTGCGACTCTTAGCAGATTTCAGATATTTGATGTTGTGATGGTCGGTGGGCAGTACCCTCCAGCCAGTGCTAACGCCCGTCTAGCGCTAACTTGATGGCGAACAGCTCCCCATTACTGATGTCGTACTTCCTCTCTGCAGTGGTCAGCTTCCTAGAAAAGAGCCCCACTGGAATGCAACTTCCACTGTAGCATAGAGAGAGCATGGCTCCCACTCCACCTCCAGCTCGGATACGGATCAGGATGTGGGCGCTATGGAGATGAAGCTTGGTGCAGATCTCGGCATAAGGGACCTGCTAAAGGCCAAGGGGAGCAGAGGCAAGGGCTCGCGGTGCTTATAGGTAATAGCGTTTAGAGCTCGATAGTCAATGTGTGGGTGGAGACCTCGCTCCTTATTTTTTAAAAAAGGCTCCTATCAATATGAATGGCCCTTTTGTAAAAAGAAGTTTTTCCAGTTCCACGCAAAGCACAGTCAATCCTGTTACTAAGATAAAAGGTTACATTTATAAAGAGAAAAACAAAAGTTCAGTGCTTAGGTGGATCGAGAAGCTGCACATTCATCACTCAATTCAGGAGGCCCCGCTTGGGATGGTCATGCTATTTATGCCCCAGAAACTGATTTGTGTGACAAAATTACAGGTCAAAGATATTTTAAACATTATTCCCGTGTCTTTAGTATCTACCAAATCATTTCAAATTCCAGTTTATTTATACAGACTCTTTCCAATGCTGTTCATCTGATTACCTTTATTTGACAATATACACGCCAACATCAGAGAGAGTTCAAAATCAGCAGTTCCCTTAGCAGAAACATCTGAGTAAAAATGCACCCAAATACTAAATATATCAATACCTTTTATTTAATACTAATTCCATAGTGATGAAGCCTCATCGTCTTACATGGTCCATATATTCATTTTCACACCTAATATGGGGGGAAAACGCAATGTCAACAAAGTAGTTGGCAGTGGACAGACTCACAGCCATCAGAAAGTTCAAGGTCTGAAAGGTCGGAAATCGGAATCTCATCAGTCTTTGACCCTGAGACTCTGGGGAGCCGAAATAAACTTCAGCTTTAGGACTGAGAAAGAGTTCAAAATGTCTTTCTTCTGTCTGACACTCCTGCCTGAAATGCACCTCGATTTCATATCAAATTCAGCTTCCATGCAGTCTGGCCTCCATGGGTGGCTTTGTGTCCTTATTTCCAGTTTTTTTCATTGCATGGTGAACTTATTTGTCTAAATGTTGTTTGGAATGGACACCAAAGGCAATCTGTTACACCTTAAACTAACACACCATATAATATCTACTATATTACAGAGTCTTTTGTAAATCATGTGGCATCGTTGCACAATAGCACTCTTACCGACTGCATCATTGCGTGAACGGTCATTGTTGCTTAATGACGCTTATTTACTTGCACTATCTGCCAGATAAATAAATGGAAACTTGGGAAACCAACCAAAAAGGATCTAAAAAAATATAGTTAGCTATGTATTTAAAGAATAAAGAGAAAATAATAAGCCTTTCATATCTCTGTACCATTGATGATTTGAACAGGCCGCAGTTTTTAGATCATTAGCAGTTTTTTACTTTTGCTGAAGCTTCAACGAATACCAATGATGTCCATTCCTGCATGTTTAGTGGCAGTGTTAGTCAGAGATATAAATCAATACCCAGAAGGTTAAATCAGATACTAGAGTGAAGGGTCTCCTCTCATACGCAGGAGTAAGCACTAGCATTCCGTTAGCTGTACGTACTAACCAGTACTTCTTCTTATTTTGTTATATGCCTTTCTATAAAGGCTGGATTGTTCATCATGTTGTACCAGGACAATAATGTGACTTCCTAATTTTACTCCTATATAAAGTAATTATTAATATTTTATTAGTATTAATATTTTTATTCACTTAATGACGTTAATGAGGCTTTGTGATCAGACAAACTTAGCTCTTTCTAAATATCATACCCTACATAAATAATGACACGCTAGAAGACTAAATAGATACACAAGTTTCATTTAATCACCCTAAAGACATACAGGGGTTGGACAGTGAAACTGAAACACCTGGTGAACAGTGTTTGAGGTTTCACACCTATATATGCACGATGATTGCACATTCTATTGGTAACAGCAGAGGTTGAATTAGCAGAGCAATAGCACAGCTGTGCGTAAAATATTGCAATCCATGCAACATAATATGAGAAATACCAGAGTACAAAAGAGGACAAAGTTTTGGTGCGCGTCTCATTGGTGCGTCTGTAACAGCAAGTCTTCGTGGTGCATCCAGGGTAATGGCGGCACCCCACCATGAAGGACGTACCACATCAAACATGAGTAACTGTGGATACAAGAGGAAGAGTCTGTATTCAACAAACGTGAAGCCACAGCTGCCCAACTCACTGCAGAATTAAATGCGCACCAGGAGCTCCACAGGGTCAGTATTCATGGTTGGGCTGCTATCGCCAAACCTATGGTCACTTGACAAATGTTGAGTTCAATGACAAATGTTGGGTTCAATGGTGCCAGCACAAATCTTGGGTTGTGGACAATGTGAAACTTGTATTGTTCTTTGATGAATCCAACTTCACTGTCTGACACACATCTTATGGTGTGGAGAAACTCCAAAGAGGTTTACCAACTGGACTACGTAGGTGACAGGATCAGTGATGATTTGGACTGCAATATCACGGTATTCCCTAGATCCACTACTTCTTTTAGATGGGCACATCAATGCCAAGGACTTCCAAATCATTCTGGAGGACCACATTCAGCCAGTGGTTCAAACATTATAACCTGAAGGTGGTGCTGTGTATCAGGTTGATAATGCAACAATACACACTAGTGACAGAGTGGTTTAATGAACATGAGAGTGAAGTTGAACATCTCCCATGACCTGCACAGTCACCAGACCTGAATATTACTGAGCTTTTGGGCGTTTTAAAGGAGCGAGTCAGGAACTGGTTTCCTGCACCACATACTGACCCGGCCACTGTTCTACAAGAGAAATGGCTCAGAAATAATAGATTATTGTGGTCTAAAACCTGATGTTTCAGTTTCATTGTCCAAGTCCTGTATTTGGGTCTCTGACTTTAATCAAGTAAATAGGAAATACCTTTGAATACAAGGATTAAATATATAAATTGCAAAATAAAGTATATGAAAATTAAAAATACTAAAGGGATATACCACACACTTACGTTTTGTAAATGATAATACTTGGTTTTACATTTGATAGTCTACATAATGCATATTGTATATTTTTCATTTTGCTGCAAATTACATTTATGTATATTTACATTGATGTTCATACTAACTAGCTTCGATGGAGTGCACTTTTCCACGCCCAAGTCTTACCCACAAGCACATACTCTAACGGCCACCATTAAATTCTGGACAGTTTCTAGAATATCCTCTGCATACCTATATATGGAATGTTACATATTATTTTGGAGGCCTGATGAGGTTTTGTGACACAAATATGTTTCACATGGTGACAAAACAAGAATTAAAGGGAAAATGCTGACAAAATATTTATGTTCTCATTACTATTTATAAAACTGTTATTATTATTTTTTAGTAGCTCTCATGAAAAACATGACCCCTCCCAGTAAGCTATTCTCAGTCGACCTCTTTTTTGCTGCATTGCATTTTGGGAAACCATGGGATGAGCTGGGTTACATTATGGTTAACGTGATCTTACTATAGCGGTCCCGTAATGAAACAAAAATTTCCCTGTCAGAAATAACTGGAAGGGGTCACTTGTGGATCGGACTAGTGAATTAGCAGCGCCTTTGTTTTGCTTGCCGCTGGGGTGTGGACGGGATGGGACCTCGGCAAAGAAGACACAGAGAGCCCAGGCGGGAGATAGGGCTCCCTGTTTTTATTTAGACATGTGGAATTTATTGAAGTCTAGGACTGCAAGCGGATGAATGGGCCACTATGACTGTATCCCTGCTGACACCACCCGCACACTAACCATCGGTACGTGATTGGATGAAAACACCGGGGGAGGGGCCGCTAGGGTGGGGGATCCGGGCAGGTCCAGTTTACCCCCGCAGCCCAGGCAGATCTCCAGAGAGGAACGGGAACAATGGACTTGCACGACGTCAGAATGGGTCATCGTGTTCCATGCGTTCTGTTATTAAATCATCTTCCAGTTCAGGTGGGAAAAATCTGTATATCAATATCTCGATTCTGGGAAGGGTTGGGGATTCTGGATGAATGGGATCAAGGCCGGTAACAGTCTTGTCATTAAACAAAAAAAAAATCCATTGACAACATTGAATCATTGAAATTTAATTCCATTAAGTTAAATAAGTACGAATGGATGGATGGTACTATTTCAAGTGCATTCTCAACCTTTTAAACACTCGGAGCGTCATAAGCAACACAGGACAAGGTATACCCTGAAAATCTTGCATTTAATGTTTAACTCCCAAAAAATAAAATAATCACTTACCCTTTAAATCCTCTTTGGTCCTTTTAAAAAATAAACAACAACCAATACTTCAAGGACAGAATCCCAGCGTAAGTGAGCTTGACAGCAGAGCCTCTCCTTGAATCTCTGGTAGCATTTTAACAGTAATGCTGTTTGGTGAGGAAGTGAGCCCTCTGTCTGGAGTTAACAAGCTCCTGTGTCCATCTCACACCGCTGAGAATATGGGGTCTTACGTATCAATGTCTGCATATGTCCTAAGCGAACATCTGGCATGTTCATCCTTGCACATGGATCTTAATACCTTCTGTTAAGGTACCTGCTTTACCAGTGTTCATAGAGTGCGCATGGAATGGAGCTTAAGTGCTTATTAAACTTTAACAAATCACATTAATCAGAGGCATGAATAAATTATGATCATAATCTTACGATGGTTATCAACCGTATAAATTCATCTCTCTTGTTTTCCAATGGCATTTAAAGGGCACCAGGTCCCTATCCATGCTGTATACAGGTCAGGTGTCAAAATTGCAGGAATGTGGCCTTCTATGGTGGGGAGATCTTTCGAAGCAAACAAAAAAATTAAAAACACACCACACAGAACAGTTCAGCATTTTCTCACATATATTTCTGTAACATAACAATTTAGTACAATAAGAATAGACGCTACAGTTTATAAAAACCTTCCAGCAGAAATCAATGATGGGCCAGCATCAGCCTTTTCTTACGTAACTGTTTTGCAGACAGGTCTTCAATATTTCGTTCATTTTTTTTATGTATATAAAAAAAGAAAAAAAAAATCGCTACATTTATTAAGTTTCACCTCGACCTTCATTTCCTGTTAAAGCACCAGCTGTCTGCATCTTATATTTCAAAGTTTATAAAATATAAATTATTTGAAAAATATTCAAATGTTCGTGAAACAATACTTAAAAAAGATCTCAATAACATAAAAAATACAGAAACACTATAAAATATACAAAAAACAGGAACAACAGTAACATCGACGACAAAAATTCCTTACGGAATACTAGGTGGTATGCATTTAAATACCACAGGTAATAAGTGTGTGTCTGGATGTGTGTGTGTGTGTGTGTGTGTGTGTGTGTGTTTATGCGTTTTTGTAAATGTCAAAATAAAATCCATTTAACATGATCCGTGCAACACATGATTACGATATACATAACACTGGGTACACGATATGATTTTCTCACTGATACGATTTTGTAGCCAGACAAGCTACGTCCTATAACGCAGATGATTCTGTAAAAAGCCGTCAGACAAAAGGTATCAGCCCAAAGCTGCGAATGGCACAGTGAAAGCAGTTATCCAGAAGGCCAAACCCCCACACCAGTGCGTTTGACATTCTTTGGAATGACAGAATGAACAAAAAACATGTAGGGAATGAAACGACTGCATGTTCATCCTAACTCACACCAGACGAACGTTTTTTGTTTTCAGAGGTTCAGTATGTACGTTCAGCAACATGTGTGTAAACGGAAGATGTCGGGTTCCATCTATAAACAGGGGTATCACTAAAGATTCCTGACCCCCCCCCCCAATCCTTTATAGCACCCCAGTTTATAAAACACAACCGGATCCAACAAGTAAGTGTGGAAGTAAAGCTTTTTAATCTCACCCATGGCAATAAGTATAAATGGATTGTCCGGCAGGAAAATTTAAGGCCTATCATTTATTTGGATAAAATCAGGAAAGAGACCATTTTCACGTACAAAATTCCAGCCCCTGTTTATGAGAGAGTGGATGTACATTTTGTTCCCTATTGCTATCTTTCTCATTTGTTTTTCAATTGAGCTCCTCCTAATAGATCATATGAAATATAATCTGTGCAAACAGACAACTGCAATGGTATTATAAGCACAAGTGACATTCGGCCATTGTAAACAATAACATTTTTATTTTAAGATGATATTTTAAGACTGGCTTTTCCCATACAGTCCTCATACAGTGATATTCTCATTGAGCGGAATCCTGACATGTCCTTCTTTGACTTTAATTGTGGGGGACCAGGTCTTGAAACGTCTCGCTTAAATTCAACTGCTTTGAATTAATACATAAATATGTCAGTAATGTATCATCCAAACTCAATAGAATAATGTTTAGCCAAAAAAAAAAAAAGACGTATCTCTCATGGATCAGTTAAAACAATGTTGCTTTGTACTTCATACTGGCTAGCGACCTCCTCAATATCGACCAAGATGCATTGTCCTCAGAACCGTCCTCATAGCTCGCGTCCCTTCTTACCGCTGTCTCTTTAACGCTTATTAGTGGAATCGGCTAGCTACAACAAAACAGAGGGGTGAACGATTTTCATTCCTCCAAATGCAGTCCTTACGACCCCAATGCCCAAATATGTATCCAGACCGTAGGCCCCTTTTCCATCCACCTATTTATGAAGCGAAGCGGACCAGCAAATACCTCGTAATTCGCCCTGACTCCTCTGACGCCTACAGTCTCTCAAAATATAGAGCAGCTCTTTTCAGTCACTTTTCCCCTTTTCAACCCATTCTGTCTGTTTACCTTCTCATTCCAGTAAAAACCCCTGGGTTACAATGGCCAGTCTTGCTCATTATGACTTTAGGAAACTTAACTCAGTGTAAGATGAGAGACGCTTATTCTTTTCCCAAGGTTATTGAATTTCTAATATAAACTGTAATACAGTACATTCAACCTACGTTCCCAGTCCTTCCTCTGTAACAAATACCTCAAGTAAATGGCTCGCAATTCAATTAAGGCCCTGATTCAATTAAACGAGCAGGGTTTCCCTTCACTTTTGCCTCGACTTTTAAGATTTGTCACTTTTCAGGTTATTTTTCCAACATCATTAGCTGATTTCAGCAACTGATTTGTTGGGGAAAAAAAACTGCCGGCTGTTAAAATGATGAAAATGTAAATGCAGGTAAAATTAGGAATAATATTATGCTCTAGTTCACTGCACAATTACACCTCTGGTAGCAAAATACAAAAATTTACAAACATGAGCTTCTCCATCCTCGTTTTTCAGCTGCATGACATAAGGCTGTTAACCTGGGCTATTCTGTGATGCAAACGCTCCTGACCTCTGACCCACGTCAACAGTATTTCAACCCTCACATAACCTGAAAGCCCGTGGATGCGTATGGAAGGCATTGAAAAGGCCAACAAGGAAACGAATACAAGCTACTTTGCAGTCAGTGCTGTGTTTGTGAGTGCATGTGTTTTAACGCTGAGGGAATGTGTTTGCAACACGAAGGCAACTGCTGCAGTCAAGAAGCAAAACGGCCACTTTCAGTTATGGGAACTAGCCTCTCTTGAAATGACTAAGCATGTTTTCAACACATATGAAAATGTCAGTATCAACAGAAGCAAAAATCAATTATCAGATTATCCCTCCATATAAGGCCCAGAATCGACACACATTTATAATTTTACAGTTTCCTATGCCCATAAACACAAAATCTTCTGGGGAAAATGCTAGTACACACCTACGTAACATGGAATTCATCAAGACAGGAGTTAAAAAAAATAATACTGGCACAAACTTCTAGTAAAAATTTTTTTTTAAAAATCAACAATGAAACACTTTTTGGATCTCGGCTTGGGGCTCTGCCCATGTTCTGTGTGCAGAGAGGCAGAGAGGCTGCAAGTATGTATACATCATATACTTTATATAGTTCCTCTGAAATTTTGGCAACAGTTATCGTGGCAGGAACCTTTTCATCCCGGACCTGTCCATCTCGCCAGCTTCCACTTTTCTCCTGCTCCCTTCCATGTCAGTTGCTTGTGCTATTAAGCAGAATTGTCATCTTTTTTAACCGATAGCTGTCCGTTTACCTCGGGCCACGATGCAATCTCTTATTTACACGCATATGCATTTATATGTGTCTACAATCTATGTGTCTATAAATATATGTACGAATATTGTTTTCATACACGTGGTCCTGGGTGAATGAGGCTAAGGCGAGGTACGCGACAGCGCCCGGGCCTTTTTCCGCGACGCCGTTGTCGCAAAGAACCCAAACAGTAAAACTGGCTGGAGCTATGCGTTAAAAAAGACTTTGGATTGGTCCCAGCATGCCCACCAGTCTGCACATAAATCCATCTAGCACCCGGGATCTAACCCCCCTCCCGCGCCCGGCACATCCTCCCAGCCCCTCCTCACTCGTCCGTGTCGGGCTTAACATCCAACATGGCGTGTAGCTCCTCAGGCGCGTATCCCAGCAGGCTCTTCAAGTCACAGACAAAGCGGTAGACATAGCGCTTGCCCGACGTCTTGTGGATGATGTTCTTGTCGTAGTAGTAGCGCAGACCCCGGCTCAGCTTCTCGTAGTTCATCTTGGGCTTGTTCTTCCTTTTCCCCCACCTCCGGGCCACCTGTGAGAATGAGCGACACTCCATCACACGCTGTAAGCAGAGACAGGGAGGAGACCTGCGGCGTGGCCGAGGTGCCAAACACACCAACACAGTCTCTAACATCTGAGGTATCATTTACAGCTATGTGGAAAATGAGGGGGGATGGTAAACAAAAATTCCAGGGCCTTTTTGTTCCCAGTGTGGCGAGACCATCAGTCAGTCTGATTTTATTTATTACACAAATAAATTGTGCTAAAATTCTTCGGAGCATGTCTTGGAGAATTTGCACATTATGTGCTAACATAGGGGAAACGGCTTTTGTTCTCTGAAGTCTGTCAAAGAAAACAATCAAAAACTAATGCTAGATAAGAACACTTCTAAACGTGCAAATCACAAATAATCAGTATGATTGTAATGGATGTGGAAATAACTTATTAACGCTCAACTGGATTAGCAATGAAATGTAACTTTATGGAAACTACATGATGATTCTGTAGCCTGTTCTTTAGAAGGTGTGGGATTGACATTTGTCTAGTTAACGAATGACATCTTCAAAGCGTAAATATTTCTATTTGGACCTGCACCCCGCTTATCGCCGACACTCGGCCTCTCACCTCATCCGGGTCCGAAAGCTTGAACTCCCATCCGTCTCCTGTCCAGCTGATGAAGGTCTGGCACGACTTGTCCGTCAGGAGCTCCAGGAGAAACTGCCACAGCTGAATGGGGCCGCTGCCTGTGCGACAGAAGCGGAATGGTGGATCAGAACCATCGCTTACCACAAGGAACCTTTGGCTGGCTACCCAAGAGCGAAACTTCCAATGTGCAGCCATGCGTTTAGTGCAGCAACTGAAAACACGACTGCGATTCATTACCGATCCTTTCATGGTGCAGTAGCTCATAACTAGTAAAACAATGGAACATTTCCACTCAGACCCACTTATAAATACAATATGTGCTACATGTTGACAAATATGTATGCATTCTTTAAAAATTGTTATACAGTAGCTTTTTGGCTCGGTATTACATGTCATCTCTATAGTCTAATGGGTATTTAATCTATTTATAGACCTTTCTTCTAATTTCATCCATGCCATATAAATTGCATGCGGATAAGGTCACTCTGGCTAAAAACAGCAATGTCTTCATCAGAGTGTGAATCCGGGGAATGCCCAAAATGAGGACTGATAAATCAGTAACAGGGCCCTCTCTCCTGACGCCTTGGTACCGGTCTGTCTAGCATCCCCATCGTTTTGGGACATCCCATTTCACCATAACCATCCCTCCCACTCTCACAGGGAAACTGGGTAATCAGGTGCTTCTGTGTTTACATGGTCGTTGATATTTTCATTCATTCATTCATTCTGCAGATACTTTTATCCAAAGTGGCATAAAGAGAAAACACTCTCAGAGAGTCCCTGGAGCAACTGGGGGCCAATGGCCTTAGTTAAGGCCCCAATGGTGAAATCACTTTGCCAGCCATGGGTCTTGATCACAGGTGCAGCATCCTAATGCGAAGAACCGGAGTCTGTCACCGTGGCAGCATGACAGCAAGTTATTTAACCAAAGTTATCCAAGATAATGCGAGAATAAGTCAACGTGTTCTGCGTGAGACTGGCTGCAGCATCTCCGTCGGCTTTGACGCATAGAAATCCCAGTGGTGGTTTTCTCTGCTTACCACAGGTGACAACTGTGGAGGCCAACCGTCACCTTGCTGGCAGGTAACAAATTGTACCTTCGAGATATGAAGAGCCATGATGCATCGCCTACGTTTTGCAAACGCCTTGCAAAAGTATTTGAGGCTTTAATGCACGATCTACACAGAACAGCAGGGTTGATTCTAGCAGGCTGCCAGCCAAATTATGCTAGTGATTATCCAGAGATGCAGTGGCCCCATAATCAGGAGACAGATACTCTAATCAGAACCTGAGCTAAACAGTAAGGAATAAATTCAGTCTTTCGAGATAAACCATGAGATTTCTTGCACAGTTTTGAAATTTCCTCTACTGCAGTTTTGCAGTGCCCATGTCTTCTGATATGGTGATTTTATCTGCAGCCTAACTGGCCTTGTTTTGCACCATTTCACTCCTAAATCACAATCCGATGCGACAGCTCAGCAGCAACTAGCCTAATCTATTAAAGGCCCGTCCAGAATTACCACTTCAAAGGTCCTCCACCGGAGCGCAGTATGAAGAAAGAGAGCGAGATCATAGGGTCAGGTTTGTGCTGGCCACAGCATTTTATGTCCTACTTATTTTTCCTGGGTTTGCTCGCCTCGTAAACATTTAAAAGCACGTCCCCTTGAAACAGGCGCGATCTGGGCCCCGGTCTGGCGCGGAGGCAGCCGTCGTTCCTTTTCTGCTGCCCGGTCTCCGGGCTAGCAAACCTCACAACGGTGCTTCAGCAGACGCTGGCAGCAGGCTTGCAAAAGGAAAAAGAAATAAATAAGCCATGTTTCTCCCGGGGCAGGTGGTTTGTGAAGCCGTTAACCTAACCAGACCGACGAAGTTGTGAAAGTACACTGGTTCAGGCAGTTTTTGGCCGTTCCTCTTAGAGGTGACAAACAAGAAAACCTCACGGCGAAGGCAATGCCTCGGCTATCTCTCACCTCTCTTATCGCCCTCCGATCTTGACGAGAGACATACTTATGCCTAAGTTTGCGGTGCAGCAACAGGAAACGGAGGCTTATGCTTTCATAAACAGTTATTCTGATTATTATACAAACGCATACATGTATGTCCCGCATTCAGATGGCTTATTGTTGGGAAAACGATATCGCGTGTTTAACTTTGGTGACATACACAGTAATTTTTGCCCGGATAACAATTTACTCTATAAAACTACACTAACACTTTCCCAGAGTGCTTGTTTCATACTACTTTCCTGACACTAAATGTCTGGTACTAAACAATTTACCATGAGGTTCGCTTCCAGTGCTGCCCACACGCTTAATGCTTATATTCAGCAAATCGCAGCTAGTTCTCTTATATAAACTCACTGAATATATCACTGAAGTCATTCAAGATTTCTGACAAATGCAATCATCTGTTATCCTGTGGAAGATCTGCATTATTTTGTTATACTGTGTGTTAGGTTGATTTTGAGGCTGTTCCGTCATGCAAAGGCATTACAATGTGTCCTGCAGAAATATTTTTATTACGTTTTTTCATTTATTACATAACTATTTGGTATACCATGCTAACACGATCAAGAAGTCCCAACATTGTAATTATATCTTTATTATTGAATTCTAGCAAACCATGATGGTGATATATAAGCATTCAAAGCTATAGGACACCATGATTGGCTTTGATAGTTCTAACTTAATTGTAGTTTCTTGTAAGAAGCCAGTCAAAGTCTGGTTCTGTGTGGTGGTTGTTTTTTATATATACTTTTTCATCTTTACTGAGCATTTTGAGTTATGTAAATGCCTACTTTGTCTTATCTGATGCTAATACCTCACCGTTTACTCCATAGGTTAGTAATAAACGATAAACTAGCAGAACAGCCAGCAGAGAACGAAAGGTACAATGAAATCTGAATCAAACGCAGTCATGACGCAAATGCAAAAATGGCAACCCCCGCCCCCTCATCTGCACCGAATAACTCTGCGACTGAATTTTATGATGATTAGTGACAGTCCTTAACGGAATGCTAGGGCACCAGGCTCTGCTGTGAAAGCCATCCCTTTCACCCGTCGCCACCCTCTCCCCTTTCAACCTCCCCTATGACACTAAACACCCACCTTCCTGCCCCGTCAGGAAACACTGAGGGTCTCAGCGTCTCTTTCTAGCTCTGAGACGTTCTTGGGTGTTACACTGAAAGCGAAGGGGTGCCAACTGAAATGAAACAGCCCAAGTCACAGAGTCTCTGTTATTCAGGAAATTCTAATGTTATTGTCCTGCTATATAACACATAAACAAAGAAAAAAAGGTATTCTTCCCTTAAAGAATGTGGTCAGATCCCCACAAATATGGCGCATGCACCTGAAAACACAATTTCCAGCTCAGGATCCTCAAAATAAGCTCAGACAAAGAATTTTGTGAAAAACATCTAACAGTGTTAGCATAGCTAACATAACAGTGCTAAACATTTTTAGCACCTAAACTAATACGTTTTGAAAAGGTTCAAATGTGCTAAAATGTGTTCACGTTGCTGGGCAATGCAGGGCATAATAAGGCCTTGATGTAGAAACCAACAAGGAAAATATGTAAGATCTCTTACGTCAAGCTGACAAGCAAACGGTTGGGAGATTTTAGATAGTAATCAAGTCCCTCTCCTTTACGCTACAATCTACTATGCAGGTTGAATGAGGTCTTCTGAGATAAATTTACCCTCGAGTTCAAAATGTACAGGCAGGTATCATTTAGGGCTGCTCCAGGGTTGCCAAGACAACTTGAAAAATAGGTCGAGATGTGGGGGAGATAAAAACCAGCATTCGAAAACTCACTCAGGGTGATGCAGAGCGAGGAAAAGACACGACAAAGTTTTGCTCGTTTCCGGTAATGTACCTGGCTTTGACTTCAGCAGATTAATCTTCTAAAAAGATAATCTGATGTGAGATCCCTGAAGTAAGATCCCCCACTGAGGATAAAGACGTGGTGGCAGATGTCTAAAGCAACAGCGTCATGTACGTGTCATCAAATGCGACCACTGCCTGGGTGTGTGCTGCTTCTCCAGAAACCTGCATCTTGACACGCTCCCTGCCATACTTGTGCTGCATAAATCGCAGGACAAGTGTAAATCCTGAACCAAGGCCCCGCAAGTGTCCTTCTGGGAAGGTCAGTACCACAATCTAGTCACAACTGGTGCATAGTGAACAAGAGGAGAACAGTCAATACAGAACATTTCTGTCCTGATCCTCTATAGAGGCGGCATGGTGGTGCAGTGGTTGCCTCACACCTCTGGGACCCGGGTTCGAGTCTCCGCCAATGTGTGTGGAGTTTGCATGTTCTCCCCATGTCGTCGTGGGGTTTGCTCTGGGTACTCCGGTTTCCCCCCACAGCCTAAAGACATGCAGAGGCTAATTGGAGTTGCTAAATTGCCTGTAGGTGTGAATGTGTGAGTGACTCGTGTGTGACTGTGCCCTGCGATGTAGGATAAGGACCCAGTAGGATACGCGGGTTGGACAATGGATGGATGGATGGATAGCCCAAGAAATGCATATTAGCAAATTAACTGTCTCATTTAATAATATGACTCCTTAGCATTCTGTAGAACAAACCACATTTCTATGTTGTCTGTGAAGAAAGAAACTCATTCATAGGAAAAGTTATTTTTTAGGTAAGAGAAGATTTTGTAGTAAATAAGCTTGAATGAAACACGGGTAACGGACATGGCATACCTGTGTAACCAGCAAGGGCGGCTGCAGGGATGACAGGTTTGTCTTTGTTGAGGTCGGACCGCTCCCTCACGTAGTCCTTGAAGGTTCCCTTGGGCTTGTGTAGTGCCGCGGGATATTCCTCCACCACCTCGAAGCTGTCATACGACGGTACGCGCTGCAGGCTGCCAAAAGACGACTGGCTACTCCAGGACTGTGTGAGCCGGTCACAACTCTCCAGGCTGTCCATGCTCTCGAAGGAGTCCTGACCGCCGAGTTTCCCTGTGAAGCCATACATGAGAGGTATCCATCAACCCGAGCCCCCGACAACCTTTCCCCGAGAAAATGGTGGACTTATGAATGGCAGGACTCCACAAACAGCATTTATTCACCTCACAGGCCTACTGGTGCAATATTTTAATACCACATAATTATTGTAATATATGAATATTACATAATATTAAACAATGGCGTCATCCTTGCAAAATCCAGAAAAGAGCAAATGGACGCTATTCTTCATCCACACCTTGAATGTACTGTAAACTTGTATATTTCCTGTGTTTTATTTCATTTCTTGAACACAAAAAGAAATCTCAATGACTCAAATGATTGAGCTACTTTGAGTTTTTTTTTTTCCAGCCTTTGCAGTTGCAGTGGAACGAGGACCAAGCTGGAGGTAATTTTTCAAAGAGGAGGAGTGAACATGCAACCCAGCGCAGTGTCCCAAACCAGCAACTGTCATGCAAAGACTTTGCTGGTTCTAATTGGAAAGACTACGGGACAAATCACTTCCACTGGGCCAATCAAAGATGAAAAGCTGCCTTTCTACCAAGTTCTATTTGAAGCATGAAAACAACGGCTTGGGCAAAAGTGAAAACACACGCTAGTCTGATGATGCCACTGTCATTTCCATCATTCATTACAAATAAGCACTGGCTGAGCTTCGCAGTGAACAGTCCAGTTATTTTTATTTCTGCACTGCGTTTTTAAATTAGAGTAACTCAGCGCTTATCCATGGGATGGGATCCATAGAAAAGACAAGTTGTTATTTTTGTTTTGTTTTGCCATCAGTAGGAAGAAAGCAACCGAGTGTAAGAAAAGAGCACAGCACAAAACTGGACCACGTTGCCCCAGCCGTCTTGACGCCCTCCACGTTTCCTGAGAACTTGAAAGCTGCACATCAGGCAGACTTGGTGAAGGCGCTGTTAAAGGTTAACGCGCGTTTGCTGCTTTACATAAAGGCCCCGGCCCAGCGTGTGGCTTAGCGAGCTTCTCACTTCAACACAAACAGTTCAGTTTTCCCCGCACAGTCAAACGGCCCAAGTGGTTTTGCCCCAACCACAACTAAACCAAAGAGCATCTTTCTCTCTTATGGCTTGCAGTGCTTCCCCGATGTGGCACGCCAAAGACGCAAGCGTGGCATCCATCGAGCGGGACGGCTGAGATCGCACGGGGCCTGCCGCTGGCGAACAGTCTGCAGGCGAGACAGTTTTTGCCTTGCAGCTGACTGTAGTAGCATCTGAGCCTAAATTCTTATAAAAGGCCTCACTTCTGTTTAGTTTAAGGCAAAATGAAAGTACACGTAGTCTTGTGGGCTACGGGAAATAGTCAGCTGTGGACTTGGCTGATGTATGGAAAACATCTTGTGGTCAACACTGTTCACCTCATTGTGCCCAAGTTCCCTCTCCTCATTGGTCGGTTGGATGTACTTTTTTTTTTTTTTAAACCCACGGAAACTCATAACACCAAGAAGAGTTCAAGTACTGCTGACACAAACTTCAGTTCTCTGTTAATTTTGCAGCCTCAGCATTCAGACTCACATCTACATGAAGCCTAGGGCACAGATAGTGATTGGGGGGCTGGTGGAAGGGGGCGGGACTTACCTCTACTGAGACGGCCCACGCACATGTTGTCCGGGGAGATGACTTCCTGCTTGATTGACACATAATCCCCCGGCTGCTGGCTGAGTGGAGCATCCCGCAGGATGACACTGGGGTACTCGCTTTCATACTTCAGCGTCAGCAGGTCCTCGGAACTGATGGAGTGCAGCGTCTGGTACGACTCTGTGATGAATCCAGGCTCCGAGTATTCTGAGGGGGGAACGCACTGTGGGTGCTCACTGCTATAATCTTGAAGGAAAGAGTAAGACGGGGGAAGCGGGAAGGGTGCCACTGATCTTACTCACAGTAATTTTCATTGAAGACAATGAGTCAAATGAGCTCTTGAAGAACTAGGCAACTATAGCAAGACCTAACAGGGCCTCATTTATTAATACTTATAAATACTGGAGAATAGTGTCCCAGAAACACAGATACATTAGTGTGTAGCTGAAAGTCATACTTACTGACAAAGTAATCTGAGGTATAGCGAGATTCCTGGAAGGAGGTCAGGCTGTTGATGGGGAAATGCTTCACATCTGCATCAAGACAAAAAAAAATGTTCGCTGTTAAGCAACCAGTTGTTTTCTGTTCTCTGTGAATCTTTGATTGCTGATAAAATGACTCCGCTGAATCTGGCAATAACAAATATACAGAAACAGGACGAAAAAAACCTCAACCTCAAGCCAACGGCGGTGGCGACCATGCAGCGAGAACCACGGAGCGTCAATGGCCGCCGTACCTTTTTGGAGCATCTCTAAATGCTCCCAAAGGATGTCCCCGACGAAATCCGGAGCCAGGTCCAGGAAGCGCTCCTTTCCCAGGGCACATAGGCTGGCACCGCTCATGCAGAACTTGTGGAAGTCCACGTTCTTTAGGCTGAATTCATTCATGATCCACATTAGCCACTCACGCACGTTGTTCTCTGTCCACTGCCAGGGGTCTGAGGGAGGTAGGAGACGGATGAACGTGGGAGCAGCAGAGGTGTGGCATTTTGCATGCTAATGTAGCCATTTTGGAAAAGATTACCAGACTGCAGGGCACCTGACTATTGCTGTTAGTGTTGATGCACATCTGCATTCATGTATGTAGGAGTGCTGGAAGGAGGAGTAACCATAAAACTGGACCCTGAACAGGTATATGTACGATCTATGCAACTGTGTGCAAAAAAAAGTCGAAGAAAATATTTAAATGATCTATGTGTTGGCGTAAAATTATGATGGTATGTCTGTCAAAGCGTGTCAGCTTAGCCATTTCAATTGGCTACTTAATACCTCATTGAGTTCTTTGAGTAATTAAGGTAATTAATTAATTGAGCTGGTGGAGAATTTTAACAAATACAAGGAATGACTGAGGTACCCTTGAGGAGAGGTTTGGGACGAAAGTAGTGTTTGTCCCAGCCATCCAGCCACATATCAGTACCTTACAGAGAACCTTTCAGAGAACCTTTTAGAGAACAGAAGAAAATCTTGTTTTTATTGTATTACTCATAAGAACATAAGAACTATACAAACGAGAGGAGGCCATTCGGCCCATCAAGCTCGCTTGGGGAGAACTAAACTAA
>JAODJX010000056.1:57335-67980 GCA_026776945.1 Isichthys henryi | reverse complement strand
CCCCCGCCCCGCCCCCCCCGCCCCCCCCCCCCCGCCGGCGGGCCGCCCCCCCCCGCGAGAGGTGAGTGTGAGACGTAACTGCCACAATGCTGCAGATGCCCTTTTCTGGCAGTGTGGTGACGTTCCTTTACTGTTGAGCCCTTATCAGTGACCAGCGAGAGCTTGTGGGCTTTGGAGATAGCGCCAATGAGCAGTGGTGCCCTGACAAGGCCACTCTTGCAAATCTGATAAATGCAATTTATGTCCTTCAATGTTTAGCACAACGGTGCCGACGAAGGTCCGGGGTTGGGTTCTGCCCCAAGCATTCCCTCTTTTGCGCTCTCGATGCAGAATGCCATTCTTTCAGACTGAATGCCCGCTAATTTGTTCTGAAACGGCTACTAGTTTTGGCTTGTTGATGGTGTTGATACTGAAATCAGAATGGCCTGATAAGATTTATTGAAACTGGATTTGGGTCACTTTCCCAGAAGCCCTGAACTGAATTAATAACTGCATCATCGGTAAAATGCTTTTCGGGACGTTTGCACCTAGTCTGTTTTTCTTGCAGGGAATTCTTCAGTATTTTTTATAGTTGTGAATATGAAGAAAACATTTGTAAAGCCATCTTAAAATGTGCTACTTGTTTGTATGGAGTTCAGGCGATTTATGACATCTGTCTAGAAAATTCTGGCAACTGGGAGTTTGTGACTTCGGAGCTGAAGTATTTGTTTTACGGCTGACGGCTACCCCACAGACAATATTCAGCATACCGTGAACAAAGCTTAAGTCTTAAAGAGCAGATCTTTTCCCCTTTTTTTTCAGCACAGCTCATCATAACTCAAAAGTTTTAATGTCCATAATGCCATTCTGGGCCACACTGAACCAGTTAACTCCAGGGATGCGGACAGTCCTGCTCTCCTTAAGCCCTGGGAAAAGTGTCATAAGCACTATTAGCACCCCATAAGCCTAACTGACAAGTCTTGGGAACCTCTGCAACTGATTTGCCGAGAAGGGTGCGAATTCGCTTCAGGAAACCTGGAGCAGATCGAAGGGGGGTTTCGGATTGGAAAGACACTCGGCACTTGACGCAGGGGTCGGCAATCCTTGCCTAGCTTTGTCAGCAAAGTCTGAGACAGGAGAGTGATGTCAGAGAGGGTAGAGGGGCTGTTTTCATTTTAGAAGGCCGGTGGAAGAAAGGCAGCACCAATAGGGATGGACACGCAGTAATATCCTGTCTTATTTTTGAGGAACAATCCTGGGGTTCTTATCTCGCACAGGCATCTGCCGCAGGATCAGAGGCATCGCATGCTAGCACAACAAAGCGGGGAGGGGGGGGGGGCAGGGAGCCGCAAGCCAGGTCTTCCTGCGCCTCTCCGTTTGTTTGCTTTAATAACCCTAACGCTGCCCCAGCTAAACTTCACGGCAGGAATCCGCGCAGAAATGAGCCTCGTCTGCCGCCGGTTATCGCCGAGTCTGTCTGTTGAAAGGGAGGATTGTGGAATCACACGTTCGGTGGGGGGTTCAGACCCGTTTGCCTTTTCAGCAGGGATCTTGAACTCGACTGACATCCAGGTGTATACGAGGTTTCGCTCTAGCCGATGTTCCAAATCACATAGCTGGCACAACAAACGTCACTCTTTAATCCTTCGAATAATAAAGGTCATTTTATGATCACATGACTTTCGTTCCCTTAAGTAACGCATTGCATGTCTGTAATAAAGTACTGTGCAGTATTTGAAAGGTACAGATATCAATAATAAGGCTATTTACATACTATTAGGCTAGGAGAAGAGGATCCTAAAGGAGATCACTAGTACGATACTCAACAAGACTGTGTTTGATGCTTTGCTGAGTGTATTTCCCAAAGGCTTCGGAGCAAAATAAGTTGGTTCCAGAGAGTGTAAGAACCCAAAGGCAACCCTTAGTTATTTATTTTTTGGTATGTGGCCAACATGTACCTCCCAAGCAGGGGAACAGACAGTCCAATATTTGCACACGCATCATACACCGTCTTGAAAAACAAACAAACAACTGCTTGACAAATCCGCTGTAGTGGATTGCAAAATGATTCTGAACTATTCCTTTCCATATCATTTTTTGATTCAATGTAATAATAAGCAAAATTTATTATTTCATTCAGGATGAGTTTTACATAAAAATTTAATTAAAAATGAAAGATTCCATTTGCATAAGTATTTAAACCCATGATCTAAATATTTGGTGCAGGCAGACAGTGTCCCTTTTTAGGTTAATGTTTTTTACACTGGATGGGTGCAATCTTCACCTATTCTGGTTGCTAAATATGTCCCGGCTCTATCTTGTTTCTTGGAAATTGGGGACAACAGTCTCTCCACAGACTCTGAACTGGATACAGAACCGGACTTTGACTGGGCCGCAGTAAGACGAGTTTTCTTCTTCTGAAGTTGCCCCAAGAGAGATTTGGACTGGCGTTTGAGATCAGCGTCCTGCTGAAATATGATTTTCTTTTACCCCTTTAGCAGACTGAAGTTGGTTTTGCTTTTGTACCTGTCAGCATTTTGTACCCTTGTAATCGCACCTTTAAGGTACAGAAGTGGACTCTGAGGATCATCCCAAAGGTATAAACATCATTCATGTACCATCAATGGTACAGAGTCCATTTATGTACCTTAAAAGGTACAATTATTTACAGATGAGGGTACAATTGGGAGACCCTTGAGGGCACAGCCCCATTGATAAGCAAATGTACAAATTTTTACCCTTTTTCTGAGAGTGTACAAATCTTTCAGAATTGTTATTGGCCCCTTACTTGCCTCCCTAACCACATCATTCTTGCCTGGGTGCTCATTTTGAAGGGGCGGCTTGATCTAGCCAGTGTCTGTTGTATGATGTATGATATAGTTTTTATCCAAAGCGACATTTAAGTTAAGAAAACTTGTGCTGCTTCTTCCATTGATTAATAATGGAGGAGACTGTCCTCAGAGGGAAGCGTGGAGGTTTTCATTCTTTTGTAGCCTTTGATTGATCACGGACTTACTTTGGATGCTCCTTGGACTTCATTATCTTCTGCTTTCAGATGGAAACTTTTATATACAAGTGTTTTTCGTATTATTTTCAAGTCTGTAATCATTTATCAAGTCACTGTTACTGTACACTGGCATAGACCACGTAATTAATTAGTTGCCTTGTTAAGGGAATTATGTGCCCCTAACATGCCATAATGAAGAGCTCTAAATACTAAATGGAAACTTTTGTTTTTCTTGTGATGTAGAGTACTATTATTTCATATTAAAATACCCCATGGAAAGAAATATTAAATCTTCATTTTGTTATCCAGTAAAATGTGTGATTTTGTCAAGGGTCCAAACAGCATTGCAAGGCTGTGTATTTTCACAGCTTTTTTATTGGAACGAAGCCCATGCTTTCTGGTGGATTAGTGGTATTCATACTGGGTATTCATACTGGGTATTCATAACATGGGTTAGCGCAGTGTTGCAATCTGGTTCTTGGGAACCCGCAGACAGTCCACATTTAGCTGGGAGGGAGCGAGAACGTGGTTCTTCCAGCACGGGAAACTCTGGGTTAGCAGGATGCGTATAGAAACCTTTAATAGTGTGAATACATGTATTTTAGAGATAATGACGGTCAAGAAGTGAAATAAGTGCACAATAACCATTGGGGTTATAAAATGTAGCACACAGAGAGGTCCTACTTAACAACCTGTGGAGAATGTGGATGACATATTGCACTTATCGGTGGTTAAATCGTTTATTGCTTTCGTTCTTGGCTGCTGTTCTCTTCTGTCCGTGATTGTTTTCCTCCTCAGTATAACAGAAGACGCTCTGCACAGTTCGGTCCCGCTATAACAACACAGTTTTATAGATGTCCCCGTGGCATCAGACCCAGACACTCTTGGAATGTCAAATGGATATCGCAGAAAACTCAACTGTTAGCCAGACGCTAATACAGATATTATCCATGTTCAACACATAATAAAATGCCGGAAAATATTTTCTATATTCGGTATTGTAGCATTTGGTTATTTCATCGTGTGCGACTAAGCACCTGTAAGGTGAATTGTACTTCCCTGCTCCATCAAAGCTAACTTCCAGCAAAATGATAGAGGTGGAGTTAGAAGGAGTCTGGTTGCAGTTGTTTTTACAAATGGTTCCCCTAGAAAATAATATAAAAATAGTAAACAGTGAAATTCAAGACTCAGTTAGAGTCTAAATTGTCAAACTGTTTCAGTCCTTAATGCTAAACTTATAAATTTTATGTAGATATCTCGGGAAGTGTTCTGATCGCAGCCTTTATGAAGTGTCTGTTATAAGCTGAATGTTTGCTGGAACCTGCCAGAAAGATTTCTCTCAGTGCTGATGTAGTCGCACCTCTTGTCCCCTAGGAGGCGCTGTCAGTGGTGAGCGAAGACCAGTCCTTGTTTGAGCCACCGTACGCTGCTGCTGCGCCTTTACCTAAGCCGGACATGACTGCATCCAGCACACAGGACTATGTTCAGCCCCACAAGATCATCCCTTTACCTCCCCAGCAAGAGTGGATCAACCAGCCTGTGCGAGTGAATGTTAAGCGGGAATACGACCACATAAATGGATCCAGGTACGAGAATGGGGGGCTTACGTCACCGTTACTTTTGCATCTCTTACATTCCCTCTGAATCTCCTACTCCTGCATGACCTGGACCCAGGCACCAATCCCGTCCCACTTTCTATCCACTAATAGCTGTGACCCATCGGCCGCTTCCCTGCTCGCTGTCTTCTTGCTTATTCTGAGCTGCTTGTGTGTCACAGGGAGTCCCCAGTGGACTGCAGTGTGGGGAAGTGTGGTAAGATGGTCAGTGGGACAGACCCCTCCCAAATGGCATACGGAAGCTACATGGACGAGAAGAATGGGCCGCCCCCAAACATGACCACCAATGAGAGGAGGGTCATTGTACCTGCAGGTAAGAGCACTGATAAGAGATGATTCCTTTGTTAGTTCTCAATAATTTGCCCAGTTGTGGTAATAAAATGCCATATAGCCTTTCCCCAGTTACGATGGGGCTACGTTCTGAGAAACCTATCGTAAGGCGAAAATATCGTAAAGCAAAAATGCATTTTAACATAGTACACCTAAGCTAACAAACCTAGCCTAGCCTATCTGAAAAACGTGCGTAGAACACTTACGTTCTACAACCTGCACTTACGTACCTACAACTGGGCAAAATCATTAACACAAGGCCTATTTCACAATTAAATGTTGAATATCACATGTAATGTATTGAATTATGTACTGAAAGTGAAAAACACTTGTCGTGTCTCAGAGCCGCCAGTGCCAGTTAGCCAGAAGGTTATGGTATTGCTGAAACCAAAATGCCCTTCTATTCATATGAATGAATAAATAAGTTAATGGAAGTTGAGAAGTCTGTGTAGCTAGCACGTTTAGAAGGATAGATTGTTCTGGGTCTGCTACCCCTTGTGTGACCGTCCGCTTTGTGTACCTCCTGCAGATCCCTCGCTCTGGTCACAAGACCACGTGCGGCAATGGTTGGAGTGGGCGATCAAAGAGTACGGGCTGCTGGAGGTTGACACGTCCATGTTCCAGAACACAGATGGCAAGGAGCTGTGCAAGATGACCAAGGAGGATTTTCTGAGGCTCACCGGCATATACAATGTTGAGGTCCTGCTCTCACATCTCAATTACCTCAGGGAAAGTAAGTAATCTCTCCCCCTGAGCTCATACAACAGCGACCTCTCGTTCGTGATCGATGGGGATTTAGCTAGGATTTGAAAAGCAAAAATTTGACCCATTTGTCCTTTTATGTTTGTACCCGGGGAAAAAAAATGCATGTAAAGCTCATAATATTACATGAGAAACCTTGCTCTATACACTTTTTTTCCCTACAGTGGCCTAGCTTGTGGCTATAGTTAAGCTAGCGTGACCACAAAGAATCGTTATAACGACGGTAACCCCTAAACACGCCGGCTCAGTGCATTTTCTGTCATAGAACAAAGCCAATGTTGTACGTCTGAGAAGCTACGCACAGGAAATGTATCCTTAACTTACACTGAAGGGCATGATTTACAGCGAAGGGCTCTCAGACATGTGGCTTAGTGTGTTTTTGGCATTAAGACATGGCTAGAGGAGCCTCTTGCCCGTAACGCTGGCTATCGGAAGCCGAGGCATAGCATCTGCAAGTAGAGCTTTCAAAAGTTCATGGATTGTCAGCAAAGGACTGTCAGTTAGCATTAATACTGTCAACTAGCGTTTGGGTAGTTAGCTAGTGGGTATCTGGTCAGCTAGTACTAGCACTTTCAGGTAATTCTTGAATTTGCAGCTGCATGGATAGCAATTAGATCAGAGGCTAATGCTAACCTTATAGATTAGCATTTAGGTGGTCATCTAGTACTTGGATTGTTCGCTAGAGCTTGGATTTGCAGCTAACATTTTCATTGATAACTAGCATTTCTTTATTGTGAACTGGCTGGTGGATTGGAGGCTAGTTCTAAAACCCGACTCTGTTTCATGGACGCAGACTTTCCATGACCTGTTTTTTTTTGCAGCGCAGAATGATCAAGCAAACTGCCTGTTACGCAGGGGAGAATCTGTGAGGGATCAGCGCAAATGAGCTACAGCTGTGACTCCCAGATATTATGTCACAGACAGTAACGGGGTGGGGTACCGACATAGCCTGTCCGTTTGATGGTGTTCCCTGAAAACCGTGACAGGTCCTGCTGTGATGCGATGGTAGCTTTGTTTGCTGGGGGGGGGAGGAGGTGTAGAAATCGCTCTTCCAGCGTGGGTTTGGGTCAGAGCACTACTGCTACAAGCACAACAGGCTCCTTTGTGCATTGAACGCTAAGGTCAGCATCCAGGATAGCCGCAAAGAGTCTCTTGGAGTCGAACGTTCACTGGGAACACTTGCAAAAGGACTTACCGGATTACGGGACGATGAGGCAGGGAGCTGTTCATTCGCAACGCTTGCGATTTAGCTGTATGTTTTGGAAGAAGAAAAGTTGTTTCAGATTCCTCAGCTCTGCGCTCTAAATTGCTCTGGATCCTGTCCAGTGCCTCAAAAAAAAAAAAAAAAGAATCTTTTGCCTCACAGGCCAAGTGCAATGAGGTTGATGTTCAAGGCGTGTAGATTAACGTTGGCTTCTGCCCCAAATGAGTCCTGCGTCAGCAAGAACTGGGGATAGACGGCGGCTGTGGAATCCTCGACTTCTGGAAGTCGCAAAATGAGGGACTCGACCCGTCTCTCCACCAACCCCCATCAATAAAAACAAACGCGACCTCAGACAGTGATTTAGTCGAACTAAGACCAAATCCTTCAGGGTGAAAATATGTGGGGTCCGAGTAAGACAAGCCCCTGCTCTGCACCAGTTACAGGGCAGCAGGAGCTGGAAGTGTTTAGTGATTAGCGGCCGCTGGGTGTCCATCACTGGCTTCCCCTCTTGGGCTGCCATACGTGCCCCGCAATAATGTCACCCACATCTGCATGCATCATGAGCAAACGCAGGGTTTTTTTGTTTATTTGAGCTCTGATTAGCGAAGGCTGCTGCTCTTAAGCTAGCACTGACCATGAAGAATTCCTGGCCCAAAGGCTAATGGTGTGCCGGATGTAAAGTTCTGAGTGCGCCGAGGGCCATTGAACGGGCACACGCAAGGTATTTGCAGGATTTTCTTCTTTTTTTTGTCCAGCTGGCAGGAGCTATAAGTCGATTGTCCATGTGCTATTTTTCTCTTCAACATTGGTGACTTATCCAGATTTTTGTAAGCGACCACCTCTTTTCCAATGTGCTTTCAATTTGGGTGCAATTTGAGAATTTGTTCAAATTAGTCTGTCAGGGAGAGCCTGTGGACTGTTTGTTTTATCGCACCCATGCATGCTGGTTCTCGTACCACATATGCGCCAGAGTGCCACATGGGGAAACTCAAGCCATGAGCGAATGTATCTTGTAACAAAGCGCTTGTGAAAAGAGGATTTTTTTTTCCAGACCTCGAAAAATGGGCTGAAACGGCAGTGATTGAGGGCCACTGGGACGGATTTCAGTTTTCATTCCAGATGTCCCCGGTCGAATGCGACGGGTGGATTTACAAGGTGAATTGTGAGGGGGAGAACTTTTTTGCCCTGGCTTCGCTCACCTGGAATGGGAGGGAGGGTACTTTCTAGCCTCTGGTGGTTTGGTGAGGCGACCGTAAAAATCTGCTCGGTGAGGTGAAAGTTGTCTGGAGCAGTTCTATGCTTTTGCCATTCCTATTGACAGATTACCGCTGGAGAGGAAGACCTCCACCATTGGTGGGGGTGGGAGGGTATTCCTGATCCGGGATCAGTTTTTGGTGCAGTGTGGTAGAGACGATGTGTCAGGAAACAAGGCCTAGAATTAGGAGAGGCAGTCAGGAAGTCTAGACCCAGGAATGACTTTTGCTGATGCAGTTTTTGTCTTCAGTTCTTGGTCTTCCTGCAAAAACTGTGACAGAATGAAGAACAATCAGTAAAGTCACCTGGGAAATGGTTTTCATTTTCTTAGAAAGCAAAGTGCTCCGTCTGTCATTTAACGAACCCATTGCGTGAAGAAATGACAAGGAACTGGGCCACAGTCTGCGTGTTTTATTTGTTCTGACCCAGAACATGGATCGCATGGAGACACTCAGTCTTTCTGGCGAGGAGATCGTCAGTTTGGGGGCTGCTCACTCACAGTAGCCAGGCACTTGGGGACAATGAACAGCAGCCAGAAAGGGTTAACAGCCCTAAAGCAGCCTCCCGCGTGACACTGCGGCTGCTGGGCCGCCCGCCTGCCCGCTCTTTAGGTGTGGAATTATTTTTTTACGCGAGGACCTGCATTTCATTGCTGCGTCGGGACTTCACCGCTCGCACAATGGAAGTCCTGTTCGGCCGCCGCAGGTCCAGGAGAGCTATGGTGGGGAGGGGAGGGGGGTAAGGCCTTTTAAAATATTGACCACAGCAGAACACTCCCTGGCCTTTAAAAGTTGGGACAAAGCACTGTTGCGGGATCTCAAAGTGAGCAGAACATCTCCTATGTTCTCGAAATAAAAACAGCGCGTGATTTTTCTCATTGCAGAATCTAGGGAGAAAGAGATTTATCTCCTGTCTCTTTTAACGAATCGTTCTTTCTCTTGGAAGTTCGACCTACTACCTACACTGTTTCCTTATCAAACTTCAGTTGATTTGTGGTTTTTCTGATTGCTGAAATTAACAGGTATTTTCGACACCCTGGCTGAAAAAATCAGAATGGCAGCACAGAAGTAATTTTTTTTTTTGTGTGTGTGTGAGTGAGGGTGGTTCACTTCACATAAATATTGTGGTTTATGGTACAAAACCAAACTTATCCTAAAGTAATCATAGTTCTCAAATTGGATGAGCATAATTGTGGGACCACTTTCAATAACAAAGAATGACCTGACCAGTTTAATTAGCAAGCCATTCTTCTACACCATGAACAAGGAAAAGTACGTGGAACCCAGGTTATTCTCCATACGGAGCCTTGTACAGGATGATGACTGCAAATGTCTGAAAGTGGGATATGTAGGCAATGAACCAAACTAATAATTCTGCTGAAGGAGGCAGTTTTAAAAATTATGCTATATGTCGAATGAACATGTTGGAATGTGTGGTGTTTGTCAGCTTCAGAAATGGTTTCATTTATGTATTTGTAGAAAACTTTTTGCAGTATTATTATTTTTGGGTACAATGCAGTGGTGGGTAAAGGTTCACTGACATTGTATTCCATTCATTCATGCAATATATCTATATATTAATATCTATTCTACTGAAGAATGTGCATTAAATAAAGGCAAAAATGAATAGGCTTGTGCTGATGGTCACGCTCTGTTGTGTCCTGCAGGTAGCTCGTCATTGTCATACAGCACCCCATCCCACGCAGAGCAGTCGCCCCGCCTGGCCACCAAAGAAGGTATGGTGCCTACTCATTTTCAGGGCCTTGGTCTAGTGGTCCTCACAGTGGTCGCACCTACAGCTGCATCGTGTGAAGTGTCAGGGAGTAAAGGGTTAATCCTACGTTTGGGTTTTTAAAATTTTTTGTAGTCCATCTGGAAAGATCCTGTAAAGTGCTTTGTGGGGGGAAAATACCAAATACCGCGATGTGTGGGTGTAAAAACATTCATCCATCTTCTGTATCACTTTTCCAGTCAAAAGAAGTCATACTAAATACAACTTAGCAACTTATATCCTGCGATCCTATACTGGAAAAGTAAATGGACGATGGACGGATGGATAGATGGATGGATGGATGGATTTATCATTTACTATATAGTCAAGAAACAAGTGTTTCGATAGCCATATTTGAAAGGATATTAATTCATTGGCTAGGATGTTTAAAGGGCCTTTGGCCAATATATGGATAGGAGGGTCTATATGAATACCAGCTTTTGTGGAATGGAAGGTCCCATAGTAGAGAGCTACTGTATAAACCTGCGGCTTTCAAACTCACGCTCTTGATCGTGAGCAGAGCCAGTGCCTGTTCTATCCCGGCGGGCGGGTGCCATGGCGATGGCGGGTGCCGCGGCGATGGCGGGTCTTGTGGCGATGGCGGGTCTTGTGGCGATGGCGGATGGCGCGGCGATGGCGAGCGTGGTAATTGACAGGTGCGTCTTTGTGAGGCTGATAATAGCTAGCCCACTTCAGACGCCCCATTGAAGGTCTACCTGCTCC
>JAODJX010000056.1:41874-57181 GCA_026776945.1 Isichthys henryi | reverse complement strand
GAGTTGGCTTTTGTTTATCTCGTAATTTTTTTTTTCACAAATGACATTCTGGGGGGGGTACGGCAAGGAGAAGCCAGCAGTGCCCCCCCACCATGTATTACATTTTACTGGGGCTGCCATCTATTCATTTTGTTTGACTCCCCCCCCCCCCAACTGCTTTACCCATGAAATCTACCGAACGCTACATGGCCTGTCGAGCATGGGCTTACAAACCCCACTGCCCCCTCACCCAGACCCCAGACCCCGCCCTCACTGCTCCGGGTAGCAGTCCCGTTAAATACTCAGAGTACACATCTAAAGCCAAGAACCCAGGAGCAGAGATAAGGCCCCAGATTCTGAAAACACTTTAGGGTCTGCATTCACTGATGATCTTTGCTCTTGGACCTGGGTTGGTGGTCCAGCTCATAATTAATATTAACCGTATTAATTTAGCATGCAGAGTGGAGGGGTTGGACATCATAGTGGAGCATCCCACGGTAAAATGAAAAATCTCCATCTTAGAATAAGGCGCCAACATAAGGCGTGTTGCACTACACGTTACGCAGTCCATCTGCAACAAATATAAAATATATTCAAATACTCATAGCGGCCGCAATACATTCGTGTGACTGCACTGGCTTAGTGAATTAGGTGCCGCCCAAAGGGTCCTTAAACTCAGACACAGTGCCCCCCCCCCCCAGCACCCCATGATAAGGGCCCTAGTCAGCCCCCTATCGCCCCTCCACAAAATCTCATTCACAAACCCCGCCCCCTGCTTTTCGCATTCTCATCAGTTTAATTAGCCTAATGGCCAGTTGGATAAGATTGTGGAGGAGCCAGTTTGCCGTCTAACTGGAGTTCAACACCAGGCGTTTGATCTTGTAGATTGTTGGGGGGGGTTTGTCTCCACCCAGAGGACAAATCCAACAACACAGGGTGACACAGCACCCTCCCAGCTGCCAGAAATCGCCACTGGACAGTCCTTTTCTTTTTTACCTCAGTCCGGCTGGGTTATGTCACTCTCTTGTTGACGCACGGGGCGTGAGGCCTGCAGAACTGGCACCGAAAACCGCCATTCATGTGTGTCTTTCGCAGACGCCGCTGGCGAGACAACGCCGTGGCTGATTACCAACACGAGGCTCACCAGGCTGCCCTCATAGTTGGCCCGAAAATGCAAATATCCAGCTGGATAAATAGAAGAAAAATAAAGGCTTTCCACATTTTCACTTAAAGGAACCTATGGAGAAGTAGGACTTTAAATAGATACTGAAAATAGCCGAAGATGAAATTCGGCTGTATTAATTTGGACGCAGCGTTACTCGGCTTGATAAAATGACATGTTGGTGTCTCTAGAAGTCACTGGAATGGAATGGCTGGAAATTAACAAGCCCTGGTATCTCCGCCAATGCCACACTGGGCCTGTGCTCCTTGCCTAGCTGATTAACGGGATGAGATTTACGCTAGGTTTGTGCTTTGTCATTATCTCGGGCAGTAGTGACGGAACTGCCATGTGTGGGTCCACCTATCAGGGACCTCACTTTCGCAAGAGAACACACGGACCACTAGCCCACGGGTGGCCCGGCCAGACGGCTCCATCTGTGAGTCCCAGACTATGCTGTGTGAAGCTTTTCAGAGAAACCGCACGTCCCCTCGGACAGTAGTGAGGGTTCGAGGGAGAGGAAGCCCCGTCCAGCCCCCAGCGAAATGCCCCCCGACAGTAGCCGGATCCGTCACGATTGTTTTCCTTTCAAATTCCGAAGTTGTGTTTCGCCTGCCCGGGTCTCCTTCTTCAAACCCCCCACCCCCAGCTCGACCGTCCCCCCAATGCCCCTACCCCAAATTTCCCTCTGTTCCTGACCCTTCCCTCCCTCTTGGAGGGAGGCAGCCCCCATGTGTTTTTTCATGGGGGGGGTGGGGGCCAGTTAGACAAAGAGGGGTTGTCTGCAGGCGAGGCGGGCAGGAAACGCAAGTCTCGGAGGACCGCACCCGGCCCGTGTGCCACAGCCTCCGCCCGGCCCGGCCCGTATTGGAGCTGACAGGCTCAGCTGCGTCCCGGCTGCCTGCTTGTTATTCCTCGACTGCCCCCTCCACCCGACTGGGACGGGGTCTGACTTCTATTTTTCTCCCCCCCCCCCTTCCCCCATCTGAAGCCAGCAGCTCAGGAATGAGGGACACATTAAAACGGAGTAAAATAATAAAGAGGGCCCTTTTTACCGGGGACTAAATGAACATTTAGTGAATGGAACAAAATTCAGAGACATTCCTGCTTTCATTGAACTAAATTGAATGTGAGTTGTTTCGGTACAGCTGGCAACTGCGCTATCGAATTAGACCTCACAATAGCAGAGCCCCTTACTACAATAATACAGTGTACTTCTTTCACAGGTTAAATGAAGTGAGTTTGTTTAAAATGGCACAAAGCCAGTGCAATCTTTGTTAGGTAATAAGCATAATTCTGTTTTTTGTTTTTTTTTTCCCTTGAACTTAACAATTCATTGCACGCCCGCCCTTAGCCAGATGGCAAAGGTCATTACGTCAGTGTGAGATTCAGCAGTCCGTTACATTCCTGACATAATGCTCATGATTGACCACCAGTCTTTCTAGTTTATAATAAAGAATAGTTCCACAATTGTACATTATACTTATGTGTAAAATATAATTTGTATGTTTATCTTTTATTTTTATCTTTTATCGTAGTTTTCGTTGTGATCCTTTTTCGGATCAGATTTGAAAGTCTTTTCTATGTCTACTTGCTTGGTTAATAAAGCTGAGGATCCACTGACGCATCAAGTTTAGGATGCACTGTTTCTGTTGGGTTTTTTTTCTCCACAAGGGGGCACTGTCAGTCCACAGGTCATTGGAGGATCGACACAGTTCAGACAAATGTTAAGGATGCACACATGAGCCTCTGATCTTGGTTGAGTTTAAGATGGACCTTGTTTACAGCTGGTTACCATAACACTCCCAGTGTGTCACTGCATTCTGAGGGCCTTTAAATAGTTGATTCTGAAGCGAGTTACATCCTCCTCACGTTTAATACATCCATCCATCCATTTTCCAAACCGCTTATCCTGATGGGTCGCAGGGGGTCCGGAGCCTATCCCGGAAGCAATGGGCATGAGGCACGTTTAATCCAGTGTAAGGCAATGTACAGGGACTCCTCTTTTCTGTGATCTCGCAAGTTGTCAATGTACAGGTGCAAATTGGTCACATTTCTGAGTTGGAATAAAATCCTAAACAGGGCAGAAAAACCCTTGTTGCCTGATAACCACTATGTGGCGCCCATGTGCCTTTTTCTGGGCCTTATTTTTCCATGCCGGCACACAAAGCATATCCCAATGCAGGCTTCTTGGACTGAGTCCAAACCTGGGGGAGCTTTTTATAGCTGTCTACTGGCACGGTGCGTGTATCCTCCCTGTTTCCACAACATTCCGGTTACTCCGAAAGGATGAGAATCACAGCATTGGCTCACTGTCTCCATCTGCTGTACAAGAGAGGCGTCCTGCTTACTGTTGGCTGATAGGAAGCAAATCGGTGGGCGATGGTGCCTCATTTAGCCGTGAATTTTCCCCATTCTCGGGAAAACCCCGTTGCTCACGGTGCTCTTTTACGACACGCTTGAGGGGAACGCTGTTGATATAATTATTTTCGTCTGGTGTGTGTGGAAAGATCACCTTTTATTTAGTTTAGTTTTTTTTTTTTGCCCACCCATTAAAACGTCTCCTATTCTCTCACGCAGACCCCTCATATGATGCAGTGAGACGCAGTGGGTGGTCAAACAACATGCACAGTGGAAAAGGTACGTGAAAAGCACTCACTCACTTCCTGGAATAGAACTGCAGAGTGCTGCACTCGTCTGGACTTATTTGATTTGATTTACACCAAGGACCTGGACAGACCGACCCCCTAATGCTATCGAGTAATGATTTACCTTTATATTATTGTATAATGGTACAGAGTGGGACGCCTGGTTTAACACAATTCTGAATGGCCACCCAGCACTCACTGGCAGTGAGCAGAGCCTGCTGTAGTGTGCTGATGGTCCGGTTTTAAGGGCGGGTTCAGTGCCAGTTCTTAGCCGAGGGAGAGAGGGCACGACTCCAGAGATTAAGAACTCCGCAGCCAGCCCCTGGAAACCAGATGCTTAAAAACTCCATTAAGCACTTAGAAGCATGACCTGCTCCTGCCCTATTTTCTTTGGAATCGTCAGAGGCTGTTGTAAAGCGTTCTGTCCTGGTGGTCCGCTCCCGCCTGGCTTTCCGTCCGTCCAACCCGCCTCTCCCGCTTCACGCACACAGGTTCACCAGCCGTCTCACAGAGCGTGTCGAAGACCCCTGAGCAGCAGAGATCCCAGCCAGGTAAAGAAGAACAGGGAACGTCCTCCCAGTAATGAAAGAGAACAGAATTGGCCCACACAGCCTCACTCTCTCTTCTCTCTCTCTCTCTCTCTCTCTCTTTCTCTCTCTCTCTCTCTCTCTCTCCCGCTCTCCCTCTCTCTCTCTCACCTCAGATCCCTACCAGATACTAGGACCTACCAGCAGTAGACTGGCCAATCCAGGTAAGCACACATCCCGTCCAAAATTACATCTATATGTGTAACAGTCAGTCTAGCATTCTTTACACATAGGTTTCCATTCATCAGCCGTATCGGCATTTTTATTGGGATTAAAATGCAAAAAGGATTTTTATAATCCCCTGAAAATTATGTCTCGACCCATTTTAAACCTGAAATAACTGAAATGATTTTAGCACACAAAAATACTTTGCAGTGTCCTCACAAAGACAGTTGAAACAGGTAGAATGGGATTATAATACCTCCTAGGTAGGTACTTCTAGTATGAACTTTCTGAATCGACAACAGGAAGATGCGTCCTTCCCCCCTGACCTGCTGGTTTTGCTTGGCCCACACTGGATGTACAGGCAGCCTCTGGGTTATAGTCAAAATTTGAGTTGAAAGCAGTGGTTCATAATAATTAATGCACATACACTCAAGACAACATTGCACAGCTTCTGAGTAATACTTTTTTTGTATTACTGTATTATTATGTACTGCGTTACTATTGTTCCGACTTACCTATAAATTTGACTTAAAGACAGACTTAGGGAATAGATCTCCTTTGTAGTGTATGTATTTAGCGGGAATTCTATGAATATGGGAAGAATGTAGATCTCATTTTAACCCTGTGACTCAGGGCTTGATGCGCGTGTACTATCACCATTCGGTGTTCTGCAGGCTCCGGCCAAATTCAGCTTTGGCAGTTTCTCCTGGAGCTTCTGTCCGACAGCGCAAACGCCGGCTGCATCACCTGGGAGGGCACCAACGGTGAGTTCAAGATGACGGACCCGGACGAGGTGGCGCGGCGCTGGGGCGAGAGGAAGAGCAAGCCGAACATGAACTACGACAAGCTGAGCCGCGCGCTGCGCTATTACTACGACAAGAACATCATGACCAAGGTGCACGGCAAGCGCTACGCCTACAAGTTCGACTTCCACGGCATCGCCCAAGCCCTGCAGCCCCATCCCACCGAGTCCTCCATGTACAAGTACCCCTCGGACTTAGCCTACGTGCCTCCATACCATGCCCACCAGCAGAAGGTCAACTTTGTCTCTCCACACCCGCCCTCCATGCCAGTTACCTCCTCCAACTTCTTTGGACCAGCTACCCCCTACTGGAGTTCGCCAACCGGTGGCATCTATCCCAGCTCCAGCGTTCCACGCCACCCCAACTCCCATGTGCCATCTCACCTGGGCAGCTATTACTAAACCTGCCCCAATGCTCACCCAGCCTGGTCTGCACTCTTAGAAGAGGACATGGAGTCCTCACTTCTGAAACCCATTTTGGATTTGAAACTCTTGGATTTATTTCTCAGATGCTAAATTAAGGAAAAGAACTGGATATTGCTATCCACTTATAATGGAGTACTACTTACACGCCTGATGGTTGGTTTGTATATGTTTGTGTGTTGTTCTTGTTGTTTTTTTGCGCCTTTCTACCCTGAAAGCTGCATCTGTGGGTATATTAAAAGGACCCACAACCCTCCCCAGAGCTGGACATCAGTATCTCAGCAGGCAAGGGCATTGTGGGTAGACCGAGCCTGTCACGCTGTCTTTCTCGAGACATGGGGCTCAGCTTTCTTGGGTCCCAAATTCTAGCTCCAGTTTTTGGACTCCAGAAGATGTTTGTCTTGTGTTGTGTGATCAGTCTTTCTGTGTGTGTGTGTGTGTGTGTGTGTGTGTTTGTGTGTGCGCGCTTTTCTTTTTGCATCTGACGCATCTTCTGGAACTCTGGGAGAGTTCAAAAGCAAGGGACATCTCAGCCCCCAGGAGGGAATATTGTGACTGGGAGTTGCCAGTCAGACAAAACTTGTATCCTCCAAACTGGAAGTTGGAGAAGCCGGAGGAGTCATGGTGCCTTCAAGAGGCCTCGCATGAAGCCAGTTGGGCCAGACGCCGTGATGGAACCAGACCAGTATTAATGTGAATGCACCGCTATCTGTGGGTCTCCTGGCTCACATACAGCTGTTGTTCTGAGACTGTTTCGTCGAGCTCAATTCCATGGGCATCTTTCGCTTTTCCTACCCTGGATGTCCGACTCTCTTTTCCATTCTGGTTTTACCGGTTCAGTCCGGTTTGGCCTCGTTCGTTTCAGTACAGTGGACATCCAGGTTGAGGAGAGCGGTTACATCTATTGTTTGGCTCAGGGGATGACTTCTCACAGCTGTTTCTTCTGTTGACACATTACTCACCATTCCCTCGCTTGATACATTTATCCCACACTCTAACATTATCGTACATCCAGTAAATTTCTCAAAGCATTTTGAAGCAGCTCTCTATAGCTCCAACGAGAGGCTTGGAGCCAGTAACTCTCAGAAGTAAACCTGTAACTAAAACGGAAAGCGGAGATGAAGATTAACGATTCCAAAGCAGAGCATTCCTCGGATTCACGAACGCTGTGCGTTTGTCAGAACTATTTTCTAGTTTTGTTTTTAACATTGGTCAACCATGCGGTAAAGCATCTTACTGTATAAATTATGCAGAGTTATTTTCATATGTGAAGCAGTATTGAAAGTCAAGAGAATTAACACGAGTTGACCTCGGTCCAAAAGAGCAAATTGTTTGGAAAAAAGAAATAACAGTTACTGATGTGTAGTATGTGCATTTTTAATGAAGTGTTTTTATATCTGTACATTTGGGCAGTAGCTTGTATGGAGTGTTTTATACTGAAGAAAGATTCTGCCATTTTCACTACCTGTCAGTGACAAATCAATAGAAGATCCTACCTGATATTGTATTTTCCCAAACAAATTATGTATGTTTGAACTGTTGTCCTGTGCCTTATGAATCGAGACAATCACACTTTTTTTAATGCCACCATTTTGGATTCTATCTGAATGTAGCAGGAAGAACAGGATCCCAAAGACTACTCAGCCTAACAGACCATGTAGCTGCTTTTGGTCCTGAGACCAAACGGACTGAACATCTCATGCACCTGAGCAGCACCACAGCAACACAGTAAACACAGTAAACACAGTAAATACAGGTCATCCAACCTGATCTGCGTTTAATGGCGCTTTTACCGCTGAGGGTTAAATCACCACAAAATATTTAAGGAGAGCAAGAGAGCAATAACTTTTGACATTTACTGAACTTCCGCTTTCTGCATCCTTCCCAGCCATAGGGGATCTTTGCTCCTCCATATTATGCAATTTACTTAGGATATTAAATATATATAAATATATATGTAAAATTTTGCAAGTACTCCTTTTGTATTTTTAACGATCCTGCAGTGTATACTATTACCTATTGTAAAAGGGCTGTTGTGTAAGGAAAATGTGAAAAAAATAAATGTTTTTTTTTTCTTCAAAACAACTTATATTTTTATTCTTTAGCTCACAGGTCTCCAAACACAGAATTTTAGTGAGTACTGTGTGTGTGTGTGTGTGTGTGTGTGTGTGTGTATATATATATCTTGCCGCTCAACATATAGAAACACTTCTTGATTTCCGAATTATAGTGAACAAGCGTTCTCCACAAAACAGCAACAACCCAAAGTTATTCAGAATTCTCTCGAATGTATGATAGACTATTGTCCCGTCCAGCATGTGTTTCATGCACTTTAGGCTTCCGGAATGTGAACCAAACTCGCTGCAACCCCACTGGAACAAAAGAACCCTGTTGAAGACAAACTTTATCAAAATGTTCTGTCGGGTTCCATGTGAAAACACTCACACAATGTCGACTGAACAGTGTTTACCTCCAGGGCTGGATTGGCCGTCTTATCGTGGAGTACTTCGAGGTCTATGGTTGATTGTTTTCCCAGTCTAGCCCTAAATCCAACATTCAACCAAAATTTAAATACCACCTAAAAAATAGCAGGCATTAAAAACTATTTGTAGCAGCATCATCTCATGGGTCCACAGGAGAGGTACATGGAACTTCAGATTCCTTAAAGCTGGTCCTGGAACATTGCTGTCCTGCATGATCCATCTCCCACGACGCGGACGGAAGCACTGAGGTTATTTCATTCTCGCCAGTTATAGGCTTGGTAAATGATGTTCCCCAAAAAGGCATATTTCACACCCACCTCTTCACCTCTGACTTTCTGCGGGCTACTTCTCTGCTAGCACCAACACATCCAGGGTTCGCTTTATAACAGGCCTTACAGTCCCAGAAAGGCAGTATTGTATTCACCACCAGACATGCCTGGGGGAGTTGGGGGCTTGATGCCTGAATGGAAACACATTTCCAGCTGGACGCCTCTGGGCTGGTTTTTTTTTCACACGGGGAGCATGTGGTGTAAGCGAATCCGCAGTTTTGCCAGTGAGACGGCTTGATGAAAACCCCACCTGATTGGACTGAATGAGGGTTTTCATAATTACAGCCAAAACGCACTCGACGTTGGCCACGATGGCTGTTAGATAAGCCTCGTTCTGCCCGGAGAAAGACAGGATGCATTAACTTTGATATTTCTTTTTTAATATAACTGGGCCCAAAGAAAAGCCATTTATCATGAATAGGAGGCAAGTTAAAAATGATCTTTCTGGCTCAGCCTCATTTTCAACAGCTCCCCCTGTCTCCAGGGTCATGTGTGACTTATAAAGGGAAATATTCTCATTTCATATGGACTCCATATAGACTCTATACAGACCTCCCATGAATATGTGCTTTCTTATGTATATAAATGTAAAAATCGCATGATTAAAAAGAATAGATATTTAAAAGCAGTTTCAGTCATGTGACACAAACTGTATTACTGAAGTAAAAATACGATAAATATAAATATTAAAAATACTACTAGACATTAAGGATTGTGGCGTGTGTGCAGCAGAAATATGTTATGAATTATTATCATCAGATTCATTCTTCGTTTTCTTCATTTTCACAAAAAGCTTGCAGACCCATTGTTCCAGAAATATCTCAGTCTGATTCCACCCTCAGTCCTGCTCCCAAACTGCTAACCCTAACCGGGGCCTTTAGTGGGAGCGCAACCTAGCTGCAGTCAGGGGTGAAGCCGGGGGCTTCGCGGCATGTATACCCTGCAGATTCAGGGGGGGCCGCACTATACGGGGGCCCTTATGAAACGGGAGAGACATGATTACATTTAGTCAGGGGGGGGGCCAGAATTACTAGCTACACCGTAGCTTCTGCTCGATAGCACGTGTGTTTATAATGTGCTATTTGCGTCACTTGTATGTTACTTTGGACAAAAGTAACATACTTTTAACGTCAATGTATTTCAATGCTGTTCAGATAATTGTTCAACAGAGCACATGCCGAGGGATCAGACGGTGGTCCTGGTTCCACGTGAAGGTCTCCACACTTGCAGTTCTCTCTGGCCTTCGAAGTCGGAGACCTGTGTCACATAGTGGCAGGATGGAGGTGAAACAATGGAATACCCTACCACCGGTGCTGTCGCCCCGCCCCTTCCCGCCAGCTGTGTTTCCATTGTTCCTTTGATCGCTCCTGTCTAGAAGCTAAATTTAAACAAACATCGTGGACATTCCCGCATATCTGTTCACGGGCGTTAGGGAGTATTCAGCCATTCGTGTCATTGTGTCACCCTTTGACAAAAGAGGACAATAAAATGGAAACACAGGCACACGGTTAAAATATCGTTTTTAAAACAACTGATTAGGGAGCCCCTCCTCACGTCCAGAAAATTCCATTCAAAGATGAATGGACAATTGATTTAGCGGGGCAAAGTGTGCATTACAATGGCTGAAATGTCATTGAAGAGTCGTGCTGAGTTTGTTGCACAAGATTGCTGTATTTATTTACTTATTATTTTGAATTAATCACTATTTTCACCTGAAATACTCTACAAATTATTATAGTTCACCGTTCAATTAAACCTGTACAATGCATAAGCAATAACACAGAGCAGCAACAAAGCTCTCGTATTTCTCATTACATATGCAGGGATTTTTGGGACAAATCACAGGGGGTCGGTTTTCACAGTCTTTGGTACCTGACCTTAATTCTATTTAACTATGGATTTAAACTCATTTTCCATAGACGGCATTGTTGGCAGGTGAGTGTGTCCACTGCCATGCTTGAGGCACTTTATATGAGTGTGTGTGTGTGTGTGTGTGTGTGTGTGTATACCTATCCTTAAGGGGACACAATGTCCCTATAACGTGATAAATATCCGGTTTCCTGGTCCCCATAAAGGAAAAATCTATTTTATACCAATCGGTGACTGCTAAAAAACTAAAAATGTAAAAAGTCTTGTATTTTATTTCGCCACTTATGCTTATGGTTAGGGCAGGGTGGGGGTTAAGGTTGTCATAGATAGCGTTAGCATTTTTCCCATGGAAGTGAATGAGCGGTCCCCATAAGGATAGGTATACCCTACATGTGTGTGTGTCTGTTTGTGCATTCTGGTAAATGAACTGAAGTATGGCTGGCGAGCGTTTTGTCCCATGTACGCTTAAGTGGAATGTAAGTAAATTAGAACATCAGTCATTTATAAACAGCTCATCATAATAATGCCTATAATAATCACCTGTTTGGCTATTAGTACATAGGAAATTCATTGAACCACAGCCGAGCCATACCAGCTTTCATCATGTGACCTTTACCAGAGGTGGAAAATTCAGGTCCAGAAAGAACTAATCCAGTCCAAGATTTTGTTTCAACCAAGCAGTTGAGTCCTCTGTGACTGTGAATCTTTATACTGAACTGGTTGGTTGAAACAAAACCTTGGTCTGGATTAGTACTTTCTGGACCTGAACTTTCCACCTCTGACCTTTACAAGGTGGCTCTTCTGTCTGTCAACTCTCAATGAAGAAATCAAATTCAAGATCAGCATCCCCTTCCCTATTTTATCTGATATCTCATTACCTTCATGTACTGAAACTAAGATCAAAACCATCTTACTTAAATATGACAGCTTCTCTAATATGTGTATGAGACGTAGAGACTTTATTCCACAGACATGGAGCTATTTCCATAACAACAATTTTGGGCCTCTGAATCTGCAAGTGATAAACCCTTGTTTTGTTAAAATCCCACAGGGGCTCACATTTTGGTGATATAGGCGATCTCTGAAGGCATTTCAAGAACTTCAAAGCCTTGGTTGTCAATGCCTCTCCTGTCATGGTAATTATGCACCTTCTCGTTGTGGCAGCAATCGGCACAGTGTGGAGTTGGCTCCGGCAATGTTTTGGAGAAGTTACAGAAGTCTACACAGTACTTGCCCTCCTTGGTTCGAGAAACGATAGGCAGGAAGGCATAGCCCCACTGAATCTCCCGGGGGATGAAGGAGGTCCGTACTTGGAAAGAAGTGCTGGTGGACTCGGCCATTCCTTCGAAGAAGACCATAAGTTCGAAATCCTGCTGATGTAGAGTATCTACAGCCATCTCGAAGAACGGGCTGGTCTTGTTGATGACGTGATAAAGTGTCATAGGACAGATGAAGAAGAGGTTATCCTTGCCTGCATCCACTAGAAAGTCAATGTTAACTTGATCCATAATAATGGTCTCCCCTTCGGGCGTGATGGTAGTCCTCAGTAACTTGCCGTAAATTTGGCTTCCGATCAGGAGAGTCTTGCGCAGATTGGCCACCTGGATCGCCAGGCAGAGGCTGCCATTTCTCATGCAGATGACAGCTGTCTCACTGAAGGTTATGGTTTTAGACCTCTTTTTGGGTAGGGACATTTTTGCCAGGATGACACCACACACAACGCTGTTGGTGATGGTGCCTATTATGATCTGGATGATGAGGAGCGTGATAGCTCCAGCGCAGTGAGGCGTGATGAGTCGGACCCCGTATCCAATGGTCGTCTGCGTCTCAAGTGAGTAAAGGAAAGCCGTGATGAGTCCATCCACATTGTTCACACACGGCATATGATCAGGGGGTGGGGTCTGCCACCACAGGTCCATGTTGCTTTGGGCGATCCAGTACCATAGCAGCCCAAAGATGAACCAGCTGCCTATGAAGAAGATGGTTGAAAAGACCAGCAGGTAGCGCCACCGGATCTCCACAAAGGTGGTCCAGAAGTCGAACAGGAAGGCAAAGTATTTTCGGTAACTTACATGGCCGAACTCAATGTTGCAGTGACCATCCTTAGTTATCAGACGGTTCCGGTGAACCTGGGACTTATGCAGGTATTTCTGCAGGAACTGCATCATTCTCTAATTCCACAAATCTGGCTGACACAAAAACAGAAGATGGTTTTGAGTTACTTCGATGTTTTGAAAAAAATCTTCGCAACTCATACGCCACACCAGTTAATGGCTGCACTTAAATCCTTTTAAGATTCCAGCCGAGATCCAGTTAATGTTTTGTTTGTTAGCAATATTCACTCTAGGTTTTAATTAGTTTAATTTTTTTATGCGTTAAAGTATTTCCCTCATGACCTAGTCTCTAATTATGGTGATTTATTAAAGTGGATGGTATCCTAGCAACTTATTACCAGTATTTTTCAGAAGAACCGCTGCAAACCTGGATAAAACCTGTGAACTAATAAATACATTATGCTGTACTGTTGCATGTAAACGAATGTATAAGATCGAATACCTAGAAGAATGAAGATCCATGTTTTCCTAGAACCCTTTTCTTAAGTGGCAGTTCATTGAACTTTTAGTTGGCCATAACAGACAATATGTATAATCCACTTACCTGCTACCCAAGACTTTTGGTCAGGAAATTTGTTTAGATGTTACAATTCCTCTTCACTAAACTGTATTTTTCTGCATGTGTTCCAAGTTTTCATACCCCTGCTGATTTTTGCCCTCCCACAAAAAACATTCTGCTTCTCATACAAGGAATTTCTCTAATCCCATTTAATGTTTAGTCAGCTTTTCAATCTATTTAGACCGTTCCTCCGCCCTCCAAACCCTACAACAAAAACAGTCCATGTTGTTCACCATTCTGAGAAAATTCTCACATTCGGAGAAGAAAGAAACGCACCTGACCGAGAAAATTCATTCGTTTTCTAGAACCGGGAAACGCTGTCGATTTTTTTCATTGGGCCTTTGCTCAATGGCCTTCGAAAATTTTATTCCTGTGGTTTTAGCGATCATAAGCCTCCTCGTTGTGTCTTTTAAGGTGAGAGAGATTTAGAGCAAGCGAGGAACATAAAATTCAGTCCAGCTTTCCCAAGAAATGTCGATGATACTGGGAACGCTGATTGAACTGTGACCTTCTTGGTATTTTGGCAGGGCCTCCTCTATACCAGTGCTCCCCAACCCATTCCTCAAGGATCCCCAGCCAGTCCATGTTTTTGTTCTCTCCCAGCTCCTGTACCAGGCATTCGATGTGCTTCATTGGCTATGAGATGGGAAGAGAGCAAAAATGTAGACTGGCTGCGGATTCCTGAGGACTGGGTTGGAGGAACACTGCTCTATTCCCATAGCATATTTGCAGCAGTGCTCTTTAAACGTGTATTAATTCCAGAGATTGAGGTACTGTTACACAAATGCAAAGTAGGCACTCTGCAAAGGAACTGAATTACATATATGTCATGCAGACTTATCTTCTGATATGAGATTTAAACATGGTCGACACCTGGACCTTTTCCTGTATGTATCTGGGTTCAAACCACCAGCATCTGTTTCCATTTAACACCGGCTGAGTCCCATTTTAACTGAAAGCGAAATATAGAGAAATAAAAAGAAAAATAAACACTTCATTCCATTTGTGCCCCCACTTATCATTGAAGGACAGTGTTTTACATCAGTTACTGCTAGTGTAGGTACAGTTTTTTTACTTCTGAAATATGTGGCATATTTGAACCATATATTTGTATTGTTATATAAAGCAGTATAAAATTTGATTTAAAATATGTTCCGGTAATATTTCATGGAAAAAATACACGGGAAGAGCAATTTCTCTGGTGTTCGGACCTTCTTATGTTAGTGACTTGTAATAAAACACAGACCACACTTTTTGTGCTTTTTACACATATGTTATTAAACACGCATGACCGCTAAACAGACATTTGATGCATGACACTGACACATCAGGTATGACAGCGGAAAAAAATAACCAGTTCCCATGCAATTAAAGAACGGGCTTTGCTGAGACACGTTAGCTAATGTTATGGGTGAAGTTTGACTGCTAGTCTACTTCTGCCCTTGTCATTTCCCCAGTGTCTGACTGTAAGGTAGCATTTAGACATTTCACGCTTGGTGACTGTTGGAATCTCCTGATTGGAGGGAACAGTGTTACTTTGTGTGAAGAAATTCTTTAATAAAGGGGAAATGTGGTAAGCGCTAGAGACAGAGTGACCAAGGGAGAAGAACCAACAGCCTACCTCACAGGAGGGTCTGCTGGAGAAGTCCTCAGTCTTCAGGTGAGTGTAGGGTGTCTGATGTCTCCCTCAGGAGTGTCACCTACTGGAGGTGTGCTCTGGTACTGTCACAAGCGTTCTGTCACCTTTTAAATGCTTTTGCTGTTTATATACCATACCGTACGGCTGTTGGTGATGTTTACATGCACACACTCTCGTACAAACCTTCCAGGCTATGGTAACTTATCTCGAGACCCCGCCCCAGCCCCACACGCCCCAGCTTTGGACAGCTGTGTTTACCCTACAAACTCTTCAACCCAACCAGCTGCACCACCACACTAACCCTAACCCTACCATCCCCACCTGGGATGCCTTGGGGAGAACAGAATCAAATGGCCTTGTTTTGAATCGATACACCCATTGGTGTGTTATATTGAAAGATTAAATAATGAAGACCTCTGTTTGATGCATATTGCAGGTGTGTGTGTGTGTGTGTGTGTGTGTGTGTGTGTGGGGGGGGGGGGGGGGGGTACATGGGGTTGGGGGGGGGGGTGGGGGGGGGGGAGATTGTGAGCAATAAGCAAACCAAAAGC
>JAODJX010000056.1:0-25246 GCA_026776945.1 Isichthys henryi | reverse complement strand
ACGCTCTCCTCGTGTTTGTGTGGGTTTCCGCCGAGGGCTCTGGGTTAGATCCCAGGGTCGGGGGTAGGTCCTTTCGGTGTGGTGTTGACACGCTCTCCCCGTTTTCGCGTGGGTTTCCGCCGGGGGCTCTGGGTTAGATCACAGGGTCGGGCGTAGGTCCTTTCTGTGTGGTGTATGAGTGTGTGTGTCTGTGAGTGTGACTGTGTGTGTCTGTGAGTTTGACAGTGTATGTGAGTGTGACTGTGTGTGTGAGTGTGAGTGCCCTGCGGTGTGTTGGCGCCTGCCCAGGGTTGGTTCCCGCTCTGCTCCTTGTTCCTTGGATAGGCTCCGGTACCCCCCCCTCCCCCCATGACCCACATTGGGCTTAAGCGGTTACAGTGATGGATGGCTGAATGGACGGACGGATGGATGGATAATAATAAAAATAACAGGACTTGAACCAGCAACCTTCTGATCAGAAGCACAGAGGCTTCCCGTGCTAAGCCACATGCCACTACTGGCTGAACAGTTGGACATAATAGTCCTCGTAATTGGCTACTATTCCCCTCTGCCATTTACTGTAAATAGTGGATTTGCATATTGTGCTGCATTGGCTCAGTTCTGGCCAATAAAAGGTGGGACTTCCGGCTGAAAGCGCACAAATTGCCCTATTCCACAACATGACCCACGAGCTCGGCCACAACATGTTTGTTTGCCTGCACTTTACCTACAGTAATTGGCTGCTGTAGTGCCCCCTTGGGATCAATAAAGTTTATCTGATCTTGTTTTTTCTTCCCAGGTCTGTGGCTCCAGCTGAAGATGGCAGGAGACTCGCGAGTCCACACGGACCACGACATGGAGATAGGCGTGAACCCGAGGGAGGTCAGGGGAGTTCCTCACTGACGCCTGGCCGTTGTGAATTAATCGAGTTCCACAGTAGGGCTTCCGTCAGCTGCCAGCGGGTTTAGATCGTCAATAAAATGCAGCAGAACTGGGAACCAGCAGAGAAAGTGAAGAAAACCACTCAGCACCACCAAATCAATCCATGTGGCTCCCGCTGAGACTGATTTGGCTTAAAACCTGATGGTCCAAAACAGAATTTTCATCAATGCAATTAAAATTGTTTCCTTAGTCTTATGTTTTGCAACAACAGAATGAGAATCGTTTTTAAAAAGGATTTTCAAAAAAAAAAAAGAAATTGGACTGAGTGTGTGAGAGGATTATCATGCTGTATTTTGTTACATACAGCAAACAAACAATGTAACATATGTATGCTTGTTTTAAAGGGCTGGTAATTAATCAACCGAGTGACCAGCTTTGTAAATGATACGTTTAACCTCCCCATGTCATTCGATAATATACATTCAAGTGCTGCTAGATCCCTGCGCTGTGCTATGAAGGCTCTAGGTCTCATGAAATTTCCCTTCTCACTATTCTCACTGCCAGACATATCGACTCTCACTAATGCCTGAATCAGGTCAGTCCAATCGTCCCCAGTAACAAGCTTGATTTTTCAAACACTACTTCCCAGTTTTTTTTTTTGCTCAAAGAACTGAATTTACCTGAATTTTGTGGTATGGTTTAAACACATCTAAATCAATTGACCCTGGCTTGCACCTATTGTTTCCAGGATAAATTACAGATCCCTATAATCCTGTATAGGCCAAGTGGTTTGGAAAATGACTGAATGAGTAAATGAATAATTCCACTGACTGGGCATCTTCAGTTGTTGCGAATCGGAATCAGAAAAACTTTATTAATCCTTGCAGGGAAATAGTAGTACATGAATATTACACTAAACAATAAGAAAAAAACAATAGACCAATAAGTGTAGTAAATTACCCAAAGTGCAGTAGTGTAGCTAAAAATAAATTGGCAACAAACCTGTGATCTTTCAGTGCCAGGATCTACATGTCATGCCAGGTGGTTTCTGTATAGAATTAGTCATTTAGGATATTAGGAATTAGAAGCTTTCACAGGGGCTATTGGGTGAATCAATACTCACGTGTATGTGTGTGTGTAAGTGTGTGTGTGTGGGGGGGGTCAGTGGGCAGGCTGGTTTTCACAGGGTATGGAGCATTAATGAGGGAGCAGCACAGCTGTGGGGGCAGCCCGCCTCATTGGGCCCCTGGCCAGGAAAGGAGGCACATCGCGCACCTGCATTCTTAGGGGCAAGTCACTCCAGTTGAGCCTGCGAATCAATGTCAAGCTCATTTCAGTCTGCTGGTTCCTTTCTCAGCCCCCAGCTGTTGCATTTCAGTAGCTTAATCAAAACTACTGAAGCGCCAGAGGCAATTAAGCTGTAATAGTTGGTCAATTAAAACTGTGTCAGCAGGTCACTCAAAAAATCATTTTAGGTTAGAAGATCCTGGCCCTGATGGGCTCCAGCGTTTGCAGACTAACCTCGGCACATGGAGAGGAGGGTCTTATTTCGTTCTGTGGAGTACGTTAGCACTCTGCATCTCATCTGAGATGAGGGGTGAGATGCAGAGCCCGCACCAGACAGCTCATCGTTTCTCTAAAAAGGTTTCGATTGGCTTATGCTGTCGCTCTTCTCTTTCTAGGTAAAGAAACTCCCTAAGTATCTGAGAGAGCCCCAGATAGCCACCGACCGCACGCACCTGATCGCTGAGCCGCCAAAGAAGCCACGCCAACGCTACGTTCAGAAGGACGGCAAGTGCAACGTCCATCACGGAAACGTGCAGGAGACGTATCGCTACCTGAGTGACCTCTTCACCACCTTGGTAGATCTCAAGTGGCACTTCAGTTTCTTCATATTCACCCTGGTCTATGTGGTCAACTGGCTTTTCTTCGGCTTGCTCTGGTGGCTCATTGCACTCATCCGGGGCGACCTGGTCCACGCAGACGAGGAGGGCTGGACCCCATGCGTGCAGAACCTCAACAGCTTCGTTTCTGCCTTCCTCTTCTCCATCGAGACAGAGACCACCATCGGCTACGGTTACCGCGTGATCACAGAGAAATGCCCGGAGGGCATTATCCTGCTGCTTGTCCAGGCCATCCTTGGCTCCATAGTCAATGCCATGATGGTGGGCTGCATGTTTGTCAAGATTTCGCAGCCCAAAAACCGGGCCGAAACCCTCATGTTCTCGCACAAGGCCGTCATCTCGGTCAGAGACAACAAGCTCTGCCTCATGTTCAGGGTCGGGGACCTACGCAACTCACACATCGTAGAGGCCTCCATCCGTGCCAAGCTCATCCGCTCACAGCAGACGAAGGAGGGTGAGTTCATACCGCTCAACCAGACGGACATCAACATCGGCTTTGACACGGGTGATGACCGCCTATTCCTGGTGTCCCCACTCATAATCTCCCATGAGATCAATGAGAAGAGCCCCTTTTGGGAGATGTCCCAGGCTCAGATGGAAAAGGAAGAGTTTGAGATCGTCGTCATTCTGGAAGGCATGGTGGAGGCCACAGGTAAAGTTCTTCCTTGTGGTCATTTTAACGTTTTACTTCATTGTAACGCAACCATTCTAGACTATACCACTGACACACGGCGGTTTTAGTGAAAATCACCAGCCATTTCAGTCATATGCAGCTTTTAATGCATCCTGGTTTGCTATGGCTTTGTTGTTCCCACCAGCCATCATCCGAACTTCTGAAGAAATAAATGAAAGAACACTAGATATAGCCAGGACCCCCTCCCTCTTATCTCCTCAGCTGGGACATCTAGGCCCATATTGCAAGAGGCATATGGCTATTTGTCCTAGAATGAAATCTGTCCAAGAAGTGCAAAGATAAAAGTATCCATATAAGCTAGTTTTGCACAAAAACAATTTGTCAAGTAGTTAACCACTGAGTTTCACAGTACAAACATCATACAAATGAGAGCTTCACATTCGGCTAGGATTTTGTTCATAACTTGGTGATTATGCATCTGTGGAAATTCACTACTTCTGATTGCTGTGAAAACAAGGTTCTTTTTCAGCGTGGATGACGTCATATCATTTGGTGCTCATTGCCATCAGGTGCATTAACAGGCTTGTATTCCTATATGTTTATATATTTCGACATCAAAGCAGGGAGTGTGTGGATGTGACTGAAACGAATGTGCTATTTGTTTAACATACAACACTGGAAACATATAGCTGGAACCATCAGGTGATGCTGTGGAGAGGAAACACCCCCCCCCCCTCGTTCCACCATCCTCTGAAAGTACATAGGGTATGCAGAAATTCATTACTTTTGTGAAATCCCAAATCAGTGCTGGAAACCTCGAGCAGCCTGGTACAGAATATTGATTGAAGAGAGCTATTTACTGTTTGCACAGCCTCCAAAGTAATAAAGAGAATTTATGATGTTAAACCTTCAAAGCATTATCAGGCCCATGCAAAGCGGTACGTAAACTTTGCCAGGACGAAAAAAAAATAAAACATCGCATCCTATTCTTTTGTGTGTCCTCCGTTTTGCCATTAATCGAAATATCAAGTCGAGTCACTTTTTACTGTCATTTCACAAACATGAAATGACATAAGCAAGAACAAAGAAAAGTTGAACAATAATCACCGATCAGTATATACTGGGGAGTTAGTTAGAAAAAAATTAAATAATACAGAATAGTACAAAACAACAACGATGCAAGTAAACATTGCTGCGAGACTGCATATATACAGTAGGCAGTGTCAAATAAGAAAATAAGAAAATAAGAAAAATACTGTGGGGCAAATAGTTATACTGCAAGTAATGTATATTACATCAATATACATTATTTTAAATTTTTAAGCAACGCAGGGAGAAATGGAGACAAGACAAAAGACTAAAGTCATCTGAATGTCATTTCTGGGGGCCACTCAGAGTATCTGGAGGAACCCCATGGCAACACGGGGAGAGCATGCAAACTCCACACACATGGAGCCATGGTGGAGAGTCAAATTCTGGTCCCAGAGGTGGTGTGTCGTCTATTTCAATAAATCTATTAAAAAATCTATTTTAAAAAACAGCAGATGACAGCCAAAGGCGTCAATTTTGCGATAACATGTGAACTGGCCTTTACCAGTTTGCTCAGCCGAAACAACAGCTCACCACAGAACTAGACAGAACGTCGTTTCAGCAACTGACGAATTGGACTCAAGGCTCTCATTACGTTATTATTCCACAATAACGGCTTCCTTTCTAAATGTGATTAAGACTTAACACTATCATATGAGGTCATGTGACATATGAGGTCACAGCTGGGTTCCTTTTGCAGGACAATGTTAGACTCTAAACTTCCATTTGTCTTCTGGAACAAACAAGCTTGTTTATATACTGTAGTCTGTTATCTCAATGTTATTTACGGCGAGGACGACGCTGAATGTGCCATTTCTGTTGCTCTGGTGCCAAACGGTGTATAGCTAATTTCCTTCTGAGAGCCACACAAGTGATTGATGCAGTTGGCTTTACTGCTTACTGCCTCTGGAACTGATAGCTTGCAGTGAACCGCCGATTCAATACCAGGGACTCTCTCAGGTCCAAGAAAATATCCCGGCTTAATAACTAGCTTGGAAATTGTAAATAAATAAACAAATAATTAAGATAATTATATGACTGCATATATGTCCCCTTTTGGATATTCATCACTCCTTTATTGCGATTAAAATGTATGAGACTCATTTTGTGTTTATAATTAAATGAATCTTCACCCCAGGACCTCAGCTGCTGAAAGTATGAAACAAAGAAAACAGATGCAAGGAAAGAAAATCCTCAAATTAAATGAGATAAATGAAATTTACTGCAGTTTGGATTTAGCCCCTATGTGTAATTTAAATCCTTAAAGCATTTGCAGACCCTCATCCACGAAATGATTCGCCATGGGTTTACATTGTAAAACTTCCTGCTCTGACTTTTCATTAATCTTGTGTGTTTTCTTCCGGAAAATTCTCAAGATGAATGAAAGCGGAGTGCCAACAGCCTCATGGCATCAGTAGACACTAGGACTGTATTTAGCTGCTTACAGGAGACTCTGACAGCTTCACAGTGCACCCTACAGTCATACAGATAGATTGATGGATTATTTATTTACTGTAGCAACTAACTCGAATTAGCAAACTCTCATTAACTTGTTCAATCCCTTAACTATTTCTGCACCTCAGGTCAACTATTCATTTACTGTCTGGCAGCAAATAATCCCGACATCATTTTAGTTGAGTTATTTTTTATGATGCTACTTGTTTCAGAACCTGTTTGACTTTTAGCTTTTAGCCGAACACAGATTCATCTACAAATATATCAACATTACTGAATTTTCACAGCTGAAATTCTTTGACTGTGCATTTTGTTGACACAAATGGCACCAAGAGATGGTGATAAATGTTTTTGTCATCATCAAAGGCCAACAGAAGGAGGTACAACAAATTTTAAACGACATTCCTCGTGTGTGATTTTGTGTTCCGGAACATTCTACGTCCTGCTAGGCCTTTGTTTCACAGAAGGGCGTCTGTTAATTTCCCGCCCTTTGAGGCATCATCCTTCTTGGAGATGTGCCGTTCTATAGCCATGAATCATTGCGTATGTTCACATTTCCCCATGGTGGCCACGTTTGTTGTCACAACACATTCCTCACAACCTGCAGCCACATGGCGCGAGTCGTCACGGGCCGGTGTTTTGCCGAAAGAGGCACTAACCTGTTAGAGCCGCTCCGTTATGGCGCACATCCATACGAACCTTCAGACCCGCGTGGACCCAAACACATTAAGCCTTGACACGCGCGGGATCCCCAAAGCGTGACTATCAGCATAAAATCGATGGGTCTTGCAAGACGCTCCTGCATGTTCAAACATCTGTCATCCGCCGGCTTTGTGCTCCGCGGTGTGCAAAATTCTGTGGTGAACGACAGCGTGAAATCGCCGCAGATTCGAAAGATAATAATATCACCGATTTCTGGAATTGTGTGGTAGCGATGTCACTTTCATTTTCTTCAAGCATGAAACAACCTTATGGAAAGAGTCATTTAATTAATGTATCATCCACCCACCCATTTATAGCACTTCCATAAATTAATATTCATTTAGAAAACATGCATGTTTTCAAATGCATATTTGCTTTGCTGCAAATTAGGTACATGGTTTATGATGTTACATCTTTAGTTATTCCCTTAGTAGAGGTTGAAACAGACTGGCCTGAATCAGCAGAGGGTAATGAGCCTTCCCATGTCTCCTTCTCCACGCCCCACCCTCACACCCCCTTTCCACTTTCCCTCTCCCTCGAAGGGATGACCTGCCAGGCCAGGAGCTCCTACTTGGACACGGAGGTGCTGTGGGGTTACCGGTTCACGCCTGTGCTTTCCTTGGAGAACGGCTTCTACGAGGTGGACTACAACAACTTCCACGAAATCTACGAGACCAACACCCCGTCCTGCAGCGCCAAAGAGCTGGCCGCGGCCCTCCGTGAAGGACAGCTGCTCCCACAGCTCTCTCTACTCCCCCCGGAGCCCAAAAATTTCTCCCTGAGTCCACTATCCACTGTAGACCCCACTTTTCAGGAAGAGGACAAGATAGAGGAGGGGGACAGAGGAGAAACCAACGGCTCTGCAGCAGCACTAGAAGAACAGGCCTGAACCTTCATGGACAGATGTACTGTAGGACAATGCTAATCCCATAGCAAGCTTCTTTCATCACATTTCTTGCAGAAAAAGCAGATACCTCACCTTGGACCAGCTGTCCACCTGTGTAGGTTGTGATTTTGAGAGGTGGGTTTGATAGAAAAACCTGCACATAAAAACATTTTGTATTTTCATTAACATATCCTGGATTTTCAAGTCAACTTGCAGCTAGGAAAGACTGCATTACAAAACACGGGTGTGACAGCACGATGAGAATTTGAGTGTGACAGAGGTTCGTTCATGAAGTGAAACAGACGAAAGTGGCCAGTTGAAATATTTGTTCTGTCGTATATATTGACCCCTTTGAGTTTGAAGTCTACTTTAGTTTGTTCTGTAGTACACCAAGGACCTTAACCCAATCAAGCAATAGTCATACAAATCTTAAACCCTCCCCTCAAGCATAGGAAGAGTACAAAAGATAACTTCAATTAAAAATAAAAATGTACAACAATGAACCTCTTATCAAGACAAATAGTTCTATAATCTGGAATATGGGATTGAATCTCGTACATTTCTATAAAGTGGAATGATGGCTAAAGAGTCAAGAGTTATCAAATTGAGAGAAATATCGAGTACGTTAGGTGTGTCCTGCCCCGAGTCCTATTGCAGTAGGTTTTTCCATTTTCATGGTACATGAGCACAAGTAGCCCCTGGGCCAAACGATGCTGGTGGAAGTTTGACTTTGGCGTGGTGACAGGCAGGGGATGGCTGTTTGTACACCGAGTCCTCGGGCTTCTGCCGATGACGTCTGTTTCTGTGATCGCATCACCTCCCTCTACAGTGCGACGTACCTTACGGGTTTCGTATCTCAGTACGGTTCAGCAGTCTCTTTTGGGTCCTTGCAGCAGCTGCAGTTCCTTAATCCCTCATGTCCTGCACAGCCATTTCCAAGCCCCCCAAGCAGATTTCATGCACTAGTAATACAGGGTATTTTGTAAAGCATGCAGATGCAGTGAAAGCTTTAGAGGGCATCTGGAACAGGAACCCTCATGCCAGTGAGTGTTCGGTACAGACTTCAGCTACTTCAAGACTTCTGCAGCCCCTAAAATATTTATTAACGTTTATGTAGACAGCTGCTCTGCCATTGTACCCAGTTACACTGTCATCACAAAATTATGTCCACTGCAAGGTCTTCCTTCATTTGAAACATATAGTTGATGTGGAAGTAAGGTCAGCTGTGTGCTACAATGGAAATGAAACCTAAAACATGGCAATGGCTTATTATGTAACTGAGCTTTTAATTGTCTGTCATATGAGGATATTTCTGTGCTGACTTAAACACATAGACCTAACAGATGTAACATTCAGAAATCTAATTTCAGGTTTTAAAAAAAATCTGATAGTACATCACTGAATCCAATTTTATTTAGTCACTGAAGCATTTTTTTTTTCTGGTTTCCACACTTGGCAGCAAAATTGAGGTGTAACTACATTAAAAGGTGAAAACTCAGGTATCATAATGCAAGAAACCACCCCGACTGTGTATCTCAGAGCCAGTCGTGCCAGCCTGCTATTCTAATTGTGCTCTTTAAAATAGATTTTTCCTGTAATTAATCTCTAAGCAAATTTGCAAACGGCGAAGATGAATAATTAATGGATGGAGTACTGAATAGATGCATGCGGAATAGAGGTACTCGAGTCTTTTATGTACCAAAAGAGTCACAGCACCACAACTTAAACATCAGCAGAATAGCAGCTAACATGCAATGACTGTACGGAGTGCTGCCCAGTGGAGATACATACGTTCTTTCAAAATCACGCCAACTCACAATACGAAGCAGAATGGAAAATGTACTACTTTTGCTTAACTGTACGATTTGTTTGGAGTTTGGTATTACTTTGTTAGCTATACAGTGTTTAGCCCTGGAGACCACTGTGGGAGAATGAACCGATTGATCTGTGTAATTATAAACACAATTCATGTTACCAATAAATGGAGCCAGTTCAGACCATCTTCTTTGACTTTGCATTTAATAACTAAAAGTTGGCAGCCTCTTTTCTAGAGCTAAATGAACTGAAAGAGTATAGGCTTGTCGCAAAGCCCCCCATACAATAATGTGCTTGGAATCAGAATATTTATGACGCCTGACTTCTTAAAGAACTGATTGAATATGGCTGGAGTTTTTTTTTATACGTTTTGCTGAATATCTTGCAAACTTTGGCGACGTATACTCACCCGCACTGCACTCGTACGTAAAATGAAGGCTGCAGGAAACAAAAATGCCGCAAAAAAGGGCGCTTTGTCACATTGCCAACCAAACTATTTATCATTCAAGTGTCTAAAATTTGCAAACAATTCGGTGTTACAAAAACTATATTTTTATAGTTGCGCTGATTTAATATAACCATATTAAATCACGGTTGTAAAACACAGGCCTACAACCGTATTTAAAAACGAAATAGATTCATGTCTGTTGAATGCACTTTTGCAACACACACAACTAAACTCGACAGCATATGTACATTATCGTTCTACCGAAAAAGAATACGACAATGATATATATCAGAAATAGTTATACAAATTTCTTAGTCACATTCATGACTTTAGTGTTTTCCGTAATTTTTCGTCAGTTGAAATACGCTTCGATTTTGTCGATACTGCGACAGTTTGCGGACATGAGCACTTTTTTTGTAAATCTCTCATAACACGAAGCGTAACACAAATGCAGAATAATGTCGTCCACGAGCATGTATAGAAACTGCAGAAATCATATGTATTCGGGGACGGTGATGGAAATTAATGCGATAATTCTTCCATCCCGAAAAGAAAACCGAGTTGTAAAACCTGTAAGGTACTGATCAATAATTCATGGACACATCGGTGCAACGAACGTAGATACCTAAAATGTTTCATGTATTTATTTGGAGGAATGAATAAATTATGATCATATTTGCCCATATTATATGTGTGCAAATTTACTGGAGAGGACATATTAATTATGATATATGTATAAAATATAAATGGATTCTGCATAGTTTACACGACGAATACTATCCATCCAAATGTTAGATTTTAAACTTTCAGAAATGATGAATAGACTGAGAGTGAATAAACACTTTCTTCCACTCTCTGTTAAGGCAATCATGCCTGTTACTGCGCTGTATCAGTATTCATTTGGTGTTAAAAGGACAAGTGGGGCTGTTACAATTTCTAAGAAAAGGGATAGTGAACGCAGCGGCTATTATGCAAAACATAGTGATGGTAGTTAATTTTCTTCTTCGTTGCAGGAAAGCAGAGGCTGACGTGTCTGCCGTCTCCCCCCGCCAGGGTCCCATCCACGCAGTCACCCAAGGCTTCTAATTATCGGTGTAAGAGGGTCACAGCAGCGCGAGGCATGTAAACAAAGCAATTAGCTCGGCAGCGAGCTGACGGGGAACGAGCATGGAAATTAAGGGCTTTGTGACAAGCGGGAGAAACAAGCAGAGAGGGAAGTCTGATACTGAAGCATCATTCTCAAGATTAGCCAAATGAAAACAGTTATACTTACGAGACGACTGCCAAGCTGCCAGTTATGTTAATCTAGTCCTGTCTCGACGTACGTGAAGGCAAATATGAAATGTCTTGGGTTGGAAAAAGTGGCCTATACTGTACTTATAATTGTTTAATAAAGAACTCGTTTTATTATTTTGTACTTGTTGGCTATGGTGTTTTTGAGGTATCTTGAAAAAAAATAAGTAAGTAGAATGATAGTGTCATTCACCCCATCCAGGGTGTCCCCCTGCCTTGTGCCCATTGCTCTCTGGGATGGGCTGCAGCCCACCTCTGCATCCCATTACTAAAGTAAGGGGCTGTACAATGGATGGCTATTTCTGTTAAGGTATAATGTCGTTATTGTGCGTCAATGACTAGAGCTTCAAATAAGGCGGGGAGGGTGGTGCAGTATTGTTGTTTACCTGTCACCCCAGTACTGAACATGTGTGCAGGATACTGACAATGAAAAAAAACAACCCCCCTCCCCCCAGGGTGAAATTGTAAATGGTAGTTCCCTGTTTCCCGTTTCCACAAAATGGTTGGTCCCACTTAAGTCTACTGCTTATCAACCTGGGGCCGCTAACGCTCAGCATTTTTGTTCTGAAGTACCAACCATAAATGCAAATGAAAACACACATATACATTTACATTTTTTCCACAAATTTATTAGATGCTTCTCGTCTAAAGCAATATACAACTGAGGCAGACGGCACATTACAAATGTAGGTTATGCAAAGGAGTCAACTAGGTGTAAGAGCTGCTTGGCTGAGTTTCCGATGAATGCACAGGTGTGAGGGTGAGCAGTGCAGGAGTAGCAGTTACAGAGGGACATCCAACACAGCAAAAACTTAATAAGACTATTCAAGGAAAAAAAGTACAACATAACATTCTGGGAACGTAAAGAGTCGTCGTAATTAATAAATAGAATTTACATTATATTCGTATCTTTCCAAGCCTTTAAAATTAAGCAATTCTGCATTCTAGCTTTGCTGCAGGTGTTTGTTGCTGGTGTTTGTTGCAGGTGTTTGTTGCCACTGGAAGGGATCAGCCAGTAAACAAAGAACAGTCACATTAGAATTTTAATAAATTCACTAACCGGATGCAGTTACTCGCACAGGGACACTTTCCTGGATTTTATCAACGGCAGACGGCCGTTGATAAAAACAATAAAATAAATAAAATTGTGTCTGATTCCCATAGCATTTTATTCCATATTATTGTCCTGGGACGACATTCCCGGAAACCCGGAGCAGTATTTATTAAGCTGTTTTTATAAACAGGGATTTAAAATGCATTGAACTGCAGTTATGTATTTCAGTTCATTATAAGCATAATGCAAATAGCCGATTTAGGGATTTACAGTGCAGGAAGGCCTCCGTTAGGGATTTACAGTGCAGGAAGGCCTCCATTGCCTGCAGGTGCCTTGAATGCTGTGGTCACTGGAGATGGTGCGGGCGTTATTATCTGCGATTGGCAGGTGCTAACGAATGGAGAATCTGGGAACAGTAAGGGGGGGAAAACAAGGAAAATAGGGTGAAAAAGGTAGTACTACAAGAGACCCGCCCCTGGACCGGGGGACACCAAAACCAGATAATTTAGGGGGTGTCTGCTATCCTAATGAAAGGGACCTCTCCGTCTCCCCGTTCAATATCAAAAAAGCATATAAACAGGGGCAGGAGGCCAGGCCGAGTGAGATAGAGGAAATCTGCCATCAGCGGACATCATACGAGAAGCAAAGATTAATAAATTAAAAGTTGGTGCGAGAATTAATTCAGCATCTGTTAGCTGCACAGTCTGTCCTCTGTGTCAGCTGTCGATGCTGGACTGGGCTCTCTTATTTACTCACTACAGCCTCACGTGTGGTTTACACATCAAATAGACACACATACATTTTTAAATTCCACCTTCTCTGCATGCTTCATGTTCAGTAAGCCATGAAATAGTAATGGATGCCTTTTTCATTGCATTTAGAAATGGAAAGAAATGCGATTTTATAAAGCGTTTTATCACCTCCAGATTTGTAATGAAAATCGCATTTGCTTTTGAGGGGAATTGCGTTTCTCCACATATAAGAGCGCTACAGGCATGCAATATGACACGGTAGCACACACGCATTGGGCAAAGCGCATGCTATCAGTTAAACGCTAACAGGTTTTAACAGCGACGAAAGGCCCCATTCCTTTCATGCCTTTAATAAACCTTCTTTGAGGTTGTTGTGAAGGGATTTTGTGGGAATTACACCACTCAACATATGCTATGATATTTTCAGGATCAAAGTTGGATGCCCAACAATTGTGTGATGCATATACATACACATACGCTAGTTTAAAATGCAGCAAATACTATTATTCTGTTCAGAATTGTAAAACTTAAAATCAGCATGACCGTGGTAGTAAAGACGAGGTTGCTGGACACCCGTCATTTCAGGTCGACAACTGACATCGTCCAAGAGACTCTGCCAGTGAAAGCTTGAGAAGAAGCACGGCGGTGGGTCGGTGGTCTTCCAAAAAGACCTCAGACACTGTACAGCAGGGCTCAATCAAACCGAGGGATGACATAAACGCCAAGGATTGGGGCCTAGTACCCCGAGAGCATGCAAAAGACCAGCAAAAGAAAGAAATGATGAGATATACACTGATCAGCCATAATATTAAAACCACCGACAGGTTCAATAAATAACATTGATTATCTGGTTTCAGTAGCACCTGTCAAGGGTGCCGTTGTATATGAACCAAGTGAAGTTATTTCCTGAAGTGGTAAGCGTAAGGATCTGAGCGTCTCTGACAAGGACGAAATTGTGATGGCTGGATGACTGGACTACCACCGAAATTACCTACAATGGGTACATCAGCATTCAAACTGGACCAGAACAATAAGTTGGCCTGGTTTGAAGAGTCACATTTTCCGTTACATCATGTGGATGGTGCATGTCCATAATTATCCTAACTAAGAGATGGTCCTGGGATGCACTATGGGTTGAAGGCAAGCTGGCAGAAGAAGTGTGATGCTGTGGGCAATGTTCTGCTGGGAAACCTTGCGTCCTGCCATTCATGTGGATGTTACTTTGATATGTGCCACCTACCTAAACATTGTTGCAGACCAAGTACACCCCTTCGTGGCAATGATAATCCACAATGGCAGTTAGGATAATGTGCCCTGCCACACTGCAATAACTGTTCAGGAATGGTTTGAGGAACATGAAAGAGTTCAAGGTGTTGACTTGGCTTCAAAATTCCCTAGATCTCAGTCTGATCGAGTGTCTGTGGGATGTGGTGGACAAACAAGATCGATCCATGGAAGCTCCACCTTATAACTTAAAGGATTTAAAGGATCTGCTGCTAATGTTTTGGGGCCAGATACCACAGGACACCTTCAGAGGTCTCGTGGAGTCCAGGCCTCAGTGACTCAGAGCTATTTTGGCAGCACAAGGGCAACCTACACAATATTAGGCTGTCAGTTTTAATGTTATGGCTGATCAGTGTATATTGTGAAACAAAACACTACACGAAACAAAAGTCATCAGTAAGCATGCACATAACCCAGCAAGCATGTCTCTTGCCAAGTATTCTCTCAAACAGACCTTAGCTGACCCTATTTATCCTTAAGTGAGTTAACACATCTAATCAGGGCCAGCTGGGTTTCACCACCAATTGTTGGCCAGGATTGGTGATCTGTTGCCACGGTAGACAAAACTCCGCACCACGGCATCGCCGCGCCTCCAACCAGCTGACAGTGGGGGAGGACAGCGATTCCGCGGTGCGGCGGTGCGTGATGTATCATACCGCAGTCAGGACTGTCGTCGGAGTGACTTCCTCCTCGGCAGGGCACGGAGTCTCAGAGGGCGCATAGTTTTAATCACGTGATTTAGCGTAGGCCGAGCTAAAGTGCATCTGCTCTCCGGGGGTGCAGTGCCAGCATCTTTGTTTACCAACGTCCCGGGCTCACTCGAAATCCTGCAGCAGGTCTCCTGCGACGCAGCCCCCATCTGACATGGGTATGCTGACAGACGCGGAGACTCAGGTTTTTTTTTCTAGAAAGTGCTGCAGTGTGCTGTTTCTGTAACATATGCATGATATGGATTCTGGCCCAGATCAGACCACCTCCTAATATTTAATGCCTCACATTTCCCTTGGGGTACATCTTGCATAAGATTGCTTATGAAATTATAAATTCAGGACAGGACTTCCAAGGACTAATTTCATGAAAATATATTAAACATATTCTATATATACAGTAATGACATTCAGTAAAACCTCCCACCTTTCAAATATTACATACTGGGTACCTACTTTTGGTCACCGTCTGTACCCTTGACATATGAAATATTTATTTGTATGTTGAAAATTCAGTATAAGCTCCAATTGTCTACTTCTGGGAATGGGATCAGGGGTCATTTACTACTTGAGCTGTCTATGATCCACAGCTTTTCATCTAAGAAAGCGTTTCAACGTTTTGGTGTGTAGGCTGTACCTCAAGTAAGCAAATGTGTTTCCCGACAAAAAGAAAACAGAGAGCTGAAGCAATTCAGCTACTCTACTGAGGTGAATATTCAGAACCTTTAGCTTTGCTGTCCCCACTGTATAAAAATAAAAAAGTCACAGCTTACAAATTTTGCCTCCAGTTTTTTTTTTGTTGTTGCAGATTTCCATTCAACAAAATAACAATCTCTATCAAACAGCTGGCTTTAAAATTCTAAGCCTTACTTATCAGTTAAACGCAAAGTGACAATGCAAATCGTGAGTTCTACTAGGAGCGCATTATGTCTTCCTGTGAATATTCAAAACTTGTAAACATGCTACCGGAATCAGATGGACACACCGTGGTTATTGTGTTGTGACATACAAGCTCTGAATTCTGCAAATGTGCATCTCTGAAGTATAAATGGAAGGTTTCTTTCCGTGGCTGTGTTGCTAATGGATATGTTTGACTTGCCATCTCACCTACAATGACAAATGATTTGCTAGCGAGATGCTTTGTAAATGGTTGAAGTAGATACTCTGTATCCTATAGAATCAATCACACCTGGGAGTCTACAGGAGTTTAAAAGATCGTCTGTTAACGTGGATAAGTGATGATAGACGCATAATCATAGATGTTGATGGATATCTTTGGTCACCACTGACTGAAAGCCAGGCTGTGCCAAAGCACACGCTGGTTTCTCTTTGAATTCTTCTTCCTGATTCGAAGCTTCAGATTTTCACAGATTTATGAAAAGGGAAAACCAGGTCCCTACTACAGATATTTGTTTTTATTCAAATATTAAAAGTAGGAATATGAAAATTTTGAAAATTAATGCAGTGAGAGAGGGGGAGTGACCAGAACAATTATGTGACATGGGGATCGGCTGGGGAATGAGCAATTATCCTCATTTAATGAGGTCGATCAAGGCACTGGGAGTTCAGTCCAGGTTATTGGGGGCCAAAAACAGCAGAGAACATGTTATAAGTATGTCAGGAACAAGGGCGAATGAAGTACCAACGATAACCATGGTGACATAACTGTCCCTTCAAGATGGACAGTGATTCCTCTCTTGATAAACGCTTTGAATACAGATTCAAAACAGTTTGTTGATAGACCATATTGCCCTAGTGTTAGACGACCAAAATAATAATTAATCTTACTAAAATGGAATTATTAAGTAGTTTGTTCAAATATATACCCAGTGTAATAATATATGACATTTTTTATTCAGTGGGTATCAGATATGACTCGGGACAGGTGACATAATAATTCCGCTCAGAATTATTTATCTAAAGCTGTTCCAACTTTTCGGGCAGTGTTCTTTAGCTTCAAGGACAGCGACGAGGCCAAAATCAAAAGTACGAGTTCTGAGTGAGACATGGGGAGTTTCGGAAGCTGGTCGCACCCCTCTGTATCAATTGAAATGAAATGCATTAATTTTCAAGCAACCAGTACAAAATTCATTTTTAATGTTTCATGGGAAAAAAAATCACATCATGTAGCACACATTCATAATGAATTTCTTATTAATGGAGTAAATTAAGACATATCGAGTACTTGTCAATATCCTCATAAAACTGACCAGGTTGAATATATTCTATCTGCAGTAGGAAAGAGAGCAGAGAGTGTCTGGGGAAAATCCATGTATAAATTAATCGCACTGAAAGTGTGCTTTCAAAAATTGCTGAATATTAGCTATTCGGTAAATGAAGCTTGCGTTTTACAGTTTCCTATTGCAGGATATTTACAGTCACTGCTTCGGTTCTGCACCCGTCACAAATTCTGGGACTCATTTTATCAAGGACAAAATGCACGTCGTATTTAAATGATATGCTCAGTAGCCAGTATATTAGGTACACCTGCCTGCTTATGCAAACAGTGAATCATGGGGCAGCGTTCAGCACACTGACAGGGTCACGACATTCACTTACTGTTTCATTAAGCATTCGAACAGCTAAGACGACTGATATAAGGGATTGTGACTGTTAGTGCCAGATATGCTGGTTCCAGCATCTCAGAAATGTCTGGGATTTTGACGCACTGCAGTGTGTAGAGTTTGCAGTGGAGGGTGAGATGAATAAAACACAAAATAATAGCTCGGTACAGCAGTGGAGAGCAGAATGGCTTCTCTGAACACACAAGTACACCCTTCAGTCTACCCTTGAGGCATTTCTAATGATAAAACTCTTATCTGATATAAGCTAGCTGCACCTTAGTGGCCGTGAATTTCAGATTTCCCTAGTGTAAGTATGTATAGCTTCTGTCAGTTACCTTTTCGCCCTCAGCGGGCTGAAGGAAAAACGTCCTTCATAAAATAACAATCGACCTTCTTTAACATTTTCAGGACCAGACTAAATCGACATGCCACTGCATCCATGCACATGTGGTTACTGTTTAACCGGTCAGAGTAACTAGCCACCTTCCTGTCAGTTAGAAACAGTGACACACTTGTGTTTATTTATAATTTTTCATTTTTGTATTCGTTCTTTTTTTTAATAATGTGTTTTAGTGCAGCACAAAAAAAAACAATCATTGCATTTTGAAAATCTTCTATCAAAACTGAAAGCAGATTAAACAAAATAGTAATTATCAACTTTATAAACACAATGCTACCGTAGACAGTTTTCAAGGAGTTCCTTTTACAAAGGTTACACTTTACCATTCAGCTGATATACAACATGCTGTATTTCTTCAGTCAAAATACGATTGCTTTGGGAAACAGACATATTAAGTAATGCATGCATAAATTAACACTAATCAATGTTCGGGTGCCTACATAGCTGCCTGATGGAAAAGAGAGGCGTAGGTGTCTTGCCTTTTCTGGTCTGTTTGACTTTGCCTCCTCTTATCCCATTATAAGCACGATTGAGTAATAAATAAACAAGTGTTGGTCCTCCTGATACTCTTAGCTGGATTAATCATAGCTAATTAGAATTTATTAATATTCAGTCAATATAGATGACAATGCCCCGTGTTTTTAAAATAGCACTTAAAGTATACTGGAGCTGAAATATGCAGGAAATGCTTTCTTAGATGTTTTACCTCATAAAATGTAGGAAAAGGGGAAAAAAAGGATATGAAAAGTACCTGTTATGCACAGAGGTGTAAAAAAAAAATGTCACAATCCAACAAGTGATGAAAGTGGCAGGTGGACGATTTGCAGATCCCTTGCACTGAAATGTTTAGAAAATGAAACCAAAGTCATTGCCTTTAAGGCAAAAAGCTTTCCTTTGGATTCCATGCAATGAAATATCTGTCTATAAATCAGTTTTAAATGTAATCAGATTATTGCAGTCAGAGTTCACTTCAAATCCGAAACAAATCACAAAAAAATGCAGTTATATAATTTGATTTTGTTTTGGTCAAATATATAATGTCTGATAAAAAAATGCTTTGTATATTCTTTTAAAAGTACTCAGAGCAGTACACATAGTATACAAATAAGGGTGCCACATACCGATCTCTATGTTTGGCGGGGGGGGGGGTCTCGTAATACAGAATGTCAGAAAATGAGATATCACAAATGTAGAGAATGTGCAAAATTGATTCCATTCATTGAAATGAATCCGGCTGCAGTGAGACTGATGTAATCAAAAGCAGGCTCCGCGCAGCATTTTAATAAGGCCCCCGAATCTATAACTGCGCTACCAAGCCCCCGCAGCTCTGAGCAGCGTCGGGTGACTTATGTGCTCTTCAAAAACAAAAAACAAAAAAAAAAAGCTAAACATTAGAAACGCTTCAAGTGGCTGTTTATGTCAGGGGTGCGTACGGTGGTGACGCTGGGCGAAGCCTTGGAAAGCAGGTAGGAGGTGGCATTACCCACAGGATGGTGGGATGCTGACAATCTGGTTTTGCACAGATTCTGCCAGCTACTGGAACAGTACAAATGGAACAGGCTTTAGTGGTACGTCTGCTGTACGTGTGTGTGTATACACACACACACACACACTTAACTCTCAAACTTATCCAAAATCACATGTCAGGCTTTTCTCATAGTAACATAATTATTGTCGGAGTGTGTAAGAGATATACTGACACACACACATACACATTTATACAGTACCGTACAAAAGTCTTAGGCAGTCAAAGAAAATGTTTAAGGCCATTTATCTGGGTAGTAAGTGTATCACAAACAAGAATTTTGCTTTCTATCCAAGAAGTTACTGATATCTAGTTGGACAGCTAGATGAACCCTGCTTTGGTTCCCAAACTTCTCCTCAGGGACACTTCAGTCATTCCATGTATTCTTTAAAGCTTACCACCAACTCAAATTAACTTAATTAGTTAAGACACTCATTGACTTATTGATCAGCCAAACATGGTATGCTAGTAGTCGAGTCAAAGACACTGGTGTACTGCAGTGTTTCCCAACCCTGTCCTCGGGGGCCCACAGACAGTCTACATTTTTGCTCCCTCCCAGACATTTCATGTTTTTGCTCTCGAGCTAGAAGGAAGCAAAAACATAGACGCCAGTGGGTCCCCAAGAACCGGTTTGGGAAACACTGGATGATTGTCGCAAATACTGGGGTGACTTTAGGAGAGGTTTGGCTAAGCTGACATACTTTGACAGTAGTAATATCACAGTTTCATATCAGGTGTCAACACCATGGTGAATTCTGACAGACATTGTGATCAAAATGAAATTTTTATCACAGACATGCTATTTAGAAATGTAGGCTACATAGTTTTATTTTTTAACCACAGACACAGATAAGTTTTACCGAATGGACATTTGTCTGCGTATGGACAGGTTGACGACCCCTGTTCTACACGTGAGGATCACTTACGCATGATTTTCGTTGACTTTTGCAATGTATATATATACATTCTCTAGCTATACCACATCCATTCCCTCTTAAACTAAGAAGGACTGACACCTTGTCAGATAATGTTATACCCACCCACAGCTCTAAAGAGCGCCGAATAGCCAGCGGTAACTAATACCCCTCCTGTCGGCTGTGCAGGTGACCCCCCCTCCTAAGGATTAGTTTTGGGAAAAATAAGGAGATTGGCTACAGAGAAGGGGCCGCCTGTTTTGTATGGATGTGATAGATGGCTTATTAAAATTCAGACGAGAAAACAGGTTTGATTTAAGCAGACAGCAAGGTTGGCCACACTTGTTCCCAAAACTCAAATGATATCCTAGGGACCTCCTCCACTGATCTTCCCAACGCTGGTAATTAGGATTCGGGTATGAAATGAACTGAATACGTTTTTTTTATTATTTATTTTCTGGCAGTATTATAAGTGGTTTCAGCTTAAGAGTGTTATCCAGCCCCGTTAAGAGGCATCATCCCCATCTTCCGTTTAATTAAATGCCTCATTCCCTTTTCCCCATTCTTCCCATTTTCATTTGCTTCTGTGCAGGGATCTTGTGCCTAATCAATGACATGTGACCTGATGTAGAGCAGACACCAAGGGTAAGATCCAAATCCTGCAAGCACAGTGTCAACATTCTGATAGATCCGCACCAGAAATTAGAAGCTGCTTTCTACGAATTACTGAAAGTTTTCATTTTGGAACAATGGGAATGTAATTGCCATGGCTTTTGCATTAATCTGAAAAATAGCACACAGGCGGTGTTTGGCATGTGGACAGAAATAGGGGATGAAAATGCTGCGATTATGTCAACTCAGCCACCTTGGTTTTCTACTATGTTGGTTCTGCTGTTGGGTGACCTCTTGGCTGCGAAAATCTGTTTCACTTGTATGTGTCACTAAATTCAGCTGCTACACTATTTCACAGTCAGCCTCCATCCGTGAAATGCAGAAACTGTAGACTCTTATTGATTTTTTTTTTTTCAGATTTTTGTTTTTTTACCGATGACTCATCCATTTCTGCCTTTTCGGTGTCAGATCCAATCTTTAACCAGCTCCATCCCTGAAACATCCCTTTCACAAAAATAAGGAGGCAGAATGAAACAGCAAATCCCATGTTCTGCTAGAGTGCAAAGATACATTTAAATTATACAAAAGGCAACAATATCACCCAATGGACCTGAGGGATGAATTTGATACTAAATAATAACATTATTTGCAACCATGACCCTGATCAGGAAAATTAGTGAGGACTGATGATGATGGATATTATATTTAATTAGGATTATTCAAGTAGGGACTATGCCTACAGGATGAACTAATTGTGATTAAATAGTGTTCTTTAACAAATTACTAAAATCAGCAATACTATCACTATAAATTGCAACTGGAATATCTAAATGGAAATGTGGTATAACTTCCCTGTTGTAGGTCTATGATGAAGTAATAGTGAGGACAGAAACATGATCTTGTTTTGGGTCCTTTTGCAGAAACAAAATTTCCCACTCATGCGGAATGAGCTGTGACTGAGGTTCTGCATCGGCGACTGGGGCGTCACGGACTGGGGTGTCGCGGACCAGGGCGTTGGCGACTGGGGCGTCGCGGACCGGGGTATCGTGGACTTGGGCGTTGGCAACTGGGGCATCGGCGACAGGGGCATCGCCGACCGGGGCATCGCAAACCGGGCCGTCGCGGACCGGGGCGTCGCTGACAGGGGCGTCGGCGACAGGGGCATCGCCGACCGGGGCATCGCAGACCGGGCCGTCGCTGACAGGGGCGTCACCACAGCCTCAGTGAGCTCGAAAGGCTGTGTTACCACAACAAATAAGGCTGCCACTTTCGCTACTTTCTTTCCTTGTGGCACCCTTTTTAAACCGTCAAAACACTGGGAATTAGCGAATCGTAACTTAACATGTCATCATAATGTCATGACTACTTGCTTTTGAATTTTCCATGATGGCTCTGTTGTTGCTAGCGGCAAGGTACAGTAGCACCTTCTCATACTAAGCAAAAGTGAACAGTACTATATAATATATATGAATAATGTATGAATCTGTATATATGAATATTGCATACATATATATGAATGTTATATATACACACACAAACACACACACACACACTGATGAGCCAAAACATTATAACCACCCCCAAGTGAGCCAAATAACATTGATTATCTCATAAAAACAGTGAATGACAAGGTCTGGGATATTTTAAACAGTAAGCTAACATTCGGTATTTGTAAAAAATATATATGTATGCGTGTGTGGGTTATGTATGTATGTCCCAACAATGTAATAAAAACGTTATTTTTACATGGTGGGGACCAATCAAAAAAAAATAATGTGTGTGTGTGTGTGTGTATGTGTGTGCGTCATATTATTTTGGTCAATTGCACTGTGGAACTTAATTATTACTTATACCGAATGTCTTACTTAGTCATCCATAGATGTGTGTATTGGGAGATATTTGTAACGATTTACTACATAATTTATATCTACATTTCCACTACGCCCCCATATACACTGCAGTCGTTTGGCACAACCGAGACAGGAGTCATACATCTGTAAATTCAACTCTGGATAATATCAGGGTAATATAACATATCTCCTCCGCATATAAATTTGCATTTGCTCATTCGGTGATTCAAATGAGAACCTAGTATATATTGTAACTTCACTTCAAAAATTAATTAAAAGGGGCTTTTAATTACTACTTTCCACTTCATAGCTTTCCTTCATGTGTTCACTGTAACAAAAAAAATTTAAATGGAGGGAGAGAATGTCAGAAGAAGATCAATTAATTATCCAGTACTGAAGTATTCATTCCTTGTTACAGAAAGAAGTTGGATCCTTGGCCAAGCGCAGTCCTCACTGGCTTAGTGTTGTACTCATCCACCTCCTCTTTGTGGATCACATTTCTTTAGGGGATACCCAGATGAACGTAGAAGCATTGAAAACTAAAAGATGGGTGGCAAATCCAAATGTCAACTACAAATTACAGCCAAGCCTTTAAATTTTAATTGGCTTGGAATTTATCCCGGATCTTCAATAAAGTACTATGTCTATGGACATGCCACACTTCAAATAATTAATGGCCAACTTCCAGGCAAGAGAGACACTCTTTTACACCACAATTATGTAGTAAATCTCGGAGGGTTTCCCATCCTAACAATTCTTTCTTCCCGTCTAGAACTGAAATTGAAAAGGTAACTTAAAGCCAACATCGTTTTGCTGTCACATGAATTAATGGGATGGATTTTAACAGATCCGGGATTATATCAGCATGGAGGAACAGCTTATTGCTACCGTGCTGACGAAGGCACAAGCAGGACAAGTCGACAACGTCATAGGTGGGATCTGTAGACCTATAATCAATCCTGAGCTGACATCTTGGGGTATCCAGGAGACGTGTTAGACACCAAGTATGAGATCTGCCGCAGAGAGGAGAGCAAAGGATTAAAGGAAGGGAACGACTTAAACTGGCCTGTGGGGGTCGATCCACGAGCCTTTCCAATGGTGAAGAGAGCAAAAGTCACGCAGGCTGTGTCAAACACGAGATACACGTTCCAAGGACCAAATTAATCAGAGGGGACTCCCTCATCTTGCTTCATCTTCACATGAGCTGTGGGGAGCAGGACATAGATGTCTAGAAATAAGAGACCTGTCCCCAGCAGCCCCCTAGGGTCACAAAATGCATCCCGTGTGCCCTCCATCTGTTCTGATGCTGTTCCATGAGCCCGCGCTTCTCCTGCTGGACCCCTTGGTATGGAGACAAAAGCTTGAGAAGGAGAAGCCCACTTTGGGGAATGACAGTTCAGTTCAGTTAACATTTGTCACGTATCGAGGAGGATAGAAATGAGGACAGGTGTGGGGAAAAGAAAAGGGGGCTTTGTTAAACAAAACACAACAAGCAGAGCAAACAGAAATGGACCATGAGAGGTCAAAATGGGGTAGGGTGAATCGGGAGACAAGACAGGGCGCAGGGCTGATTGGCGAGCACAGGTAGGCGGCAGTATCACACACGTAACAATATAATGATCGGACTGGGGAGCTCAGGACGAGGGACTATATACACCACAGATGAGGGAACAGACAAGAGGCACCTGGGATCATCCACACGAGGGCTGAAATGAGAGGCACCTGGGATCATCCACACGAGGGCCAAAAGGAGAGGCGGGGTTAAACGAGGAACAGGCGTGGCTCGTTAGCGCCACACCACAGGGAACATGGGGGGGAAGGCAGGTGGGGTGTAACACACGTGAAAGAGCTGGATTTCTCTACTACTTGGAGATCAGTGCTGTTGTTACTGTAGCATGCTGCTGGTCATCTTCAGACCCTTAACTCCAGATTACCACAGAGACTGGCAGATCAGTCATATCTTTCAGCTTTCACATGTGTACAGGGAAACACAAGGCTTTTTCCAGGTTTCACAGTGCAAAAGTGACACTGCGCTAACAATCACTGTACAAAATCGTGCGAGACAACTACACCTGGTTCCTCAGACAGCAAAGCTGGATACTTCAGAGGACACCAGACACCAGCGTGCAAATGGGTGTGATTTCACTGTCATATAAATCAAGGCACTGAATAATTAATCCAGCAAAGTAAATGTATGAACAATTATTATTATTTCCCATTTCCTAGAAGTGCCATTTATTAATCTTAATTTTTTTCACATTGTTAATTTGGGAATTAATTTTGACAGTGATTGGAAAATTATGCTAGCAATTAGATGTTTCTTGGGGGAAAATGCAAGTATTTAAAAGTGAAAAGGCAAAGAGAGAAAAGTAAAACAGGATAGTTGGAATTTAGAATATTATATACCATTACCTAAGTGTCTGTGATGCCCTGCTCGTCCGTTCCTCCCGTGTGCCACGCCCCCTAATTACCCTCGTGTGATTCCCTGATTGTCTCC
>JAODJX010000055.1:984015-997517 GCA_026776945.1 Isichthys henryi | reverse complement strand
CCAGAGGAGCTGGATGAAGTGGCCGGGGAGAGGGAAGTCTGGGCCTCCCTGCTGAGACTGCTGCCCCCGCGACCTGATCCCGGACCAAGCGGAAGATGATGGATGGATGGATGGATGGATGGATAACCTATTATTATATATTGATTCATATATTTTAAAATATATTGGTAAAAGGTACCGTAAGGCTTTGGTTAATTAAAATAAAAGCTAGGAAAGCAAGCTAGTTTAAGTTTGAAGACACGAAAATCATATGTGAGATCATTGCCCTGTTAAAATTACTTACTGTAATGTCATCATTATCATGTGTATCTTCAGATCTGTTGTCAGAGGAATCCTGATCCAGGTTCTGCTGTGTAAGAATAGAGAAGTCTTAGAAGTGCTGTCAGACATAGTCAAACACAGAAACCAGTAGACTAGTAGTAGTAGCAGTTATTTATTTACTTAATTACTTACACTAATCCCACCACCATCATGTGCGTCTTCTGAGCCATTGTCAGAGTCTAGGTCAGAGAAATCCTGATCCAGGTTTTCTTGTGTAAGAATAGAGAACATTTTTATATAAAGCATGTGTATGGTACTGTAAGCATGGCTATACTGTATAGGTGAGATAGATAGGGTGTCTGTGGCTACATCTTAATAATTTTTTTTTCGCTTGTTGCGTAACTCCAAAAAAAGTATTTTTTTTGTCTCCCATTGTTTGTATGTATCTATGGTTTTTATTGTTTCGGTATTTAATTTCAATACAGTTTTCTGATATTTAGCTCTTCTGTGTGGTTCCTTTTTTCCTTCATCTTATATACTGTATATACATATACATTCATGTTTTATATGCATTACAATAAGGCTGTACTTATATATCATATCAATATTTAATAAATCCATGCAAAAAATATTCTCCAAAGAACTCTCTCAAAATAGGGCCCAATGCCAACCACCTGCAATGTTCCACCAAATGCCTCAAATGGAGGGTTTTACAATTATCCCACTCAACATTTGGTCTGACCCAGGACTACTTATTTGCTTAACTTTCTTAACAGATACTAATCAAGAAGGATTACATTTCAATAAACTGGTCAAAATGTGGCCATTTAGCACAGCATACTGTCTAATGTCTACAAAATACACACAAAAGGTCATGTTCATGACTCACTGTTTCCTGGTTAGACTGATGCATGTTGATGGCCTCAGTCAGTTTCCTAGGATAAGAATGAAAAAATAACTTTATTTTAATGAATATCTATTGTCTCAGGCTGGGCATATAACATGTATGTGACACTATGAGTGTATATAAACTTTATGAAGTAAATAAAATTTATTTAGAAGCAGTGGTGTGTGGCCTTGGATCCAGAGGCCCACCCCCATGCACAAAGTAGGGTGTAACTTGACGCGGAAAAGAGCGGCTATACTGATTGTTGTCTTGATCTCTCTCGTTTTTTTGTCTGCTGTGCGCCCTTAAATACATTGCCTCATCATCAATCATAGCAAAAATCCCCACTGTCTTTTATTTAGGCTAAATAAAGTTTGCCAGCCAGTGTGCTGCATCATGCTAGCTGCGTTTAGCTAAGACGCAAGCTTGTAAAATTCACACAAACCACGAAACTACAACAGCAGCCTAAACGCAGAGCAACTGTTTAATAAGGTAACTTAACTAGGCTAGTTTGGAGTAAAACACAAACCTCCTTTTCCAGTATCTCCTTGTTCTTGATGGAATCTCATATTCTGAACCTGGAGCAGTGTATTTCCTTCTCCTTCCATCCATGCCTCTCTTCTTCTGGGACAACGGAACCCTCCACAGCATCAAAACAGGCTACAGCAGTGAAAGCTCACTCGATCCGTTTCTAGAGGTAAATATCCCATCGATTTTCTCTGTTTTGTAAAGCGAGCACGTTGTAAAGCAGTGACACAGAAGCTAAAACGTTGTATTAAATTAACCAACAGAACCTAAAAAAAAGATTTTTTGTTTTATTTACACTACCATGGTGTAAGTAACATCCCTGATTGGTCGAGCTAGTTGTTACCTTGGACACAATAAACTGCAATGGTTTGATGGGCAGAATAGGCGCGAACGACAAGCCAATGTAACGGGCTCTAGCTGCCTCCGCTAGGCTGTCCAGTCTGTGCATGCCTCAGCAGTGAGAGGAGAAAATGAAGTTTGCACTAGTGAGCTCATCAAAGGGGAAGGATACAGATGCGCTCAGTAAATGCAGTAAATTGGATTGTAGACTTCGATCCTGAAAACTCTAAAAAGGAGTATCTTATCGAGTGCTGCGGTGGCAAGAGGCCTACTTATGGGTGGCTGGTTGAACCAGCACATACTTCCAGTTGGCAGGCAAATGCTTATCATTATTGTCAGGGTTGCGGGTGGACAAGCGAGCAGGAAGCGGGGAAGCACCAGGTAGGCAGGTGAAGGTCGGGGAAAATGGGGATTTATTAAAGCGACGGGTAGTACGGGACATAACAACAGAACTAACATCAGCAAACATCAATGATGGACAACAAGGCAGGGCAAGACGTGGACTCAAATAGACAAGACTGGTCGAAAATAATCGGACACAGCTGGGCAAGATCGGGGAAGCACATGTGGATAATCAGGGGGCGTGGCACACATGAGGATCAGACGAGCCGGGCGTGGCATAACGCCCCCCCCCAAAGGCGTGCTCTCTGGGTGCGCCTCAGGGAAGGCGACGGACGGGACGAGCGATACGGGATCTGGAAAACAAGAACAGAACCATTACCGGGGCACAGGGAACAGAACGGAAAGACAAAACTGGCACCGAGGCAAAAGCCAAGACAGGACCTGACATAGGACAGAGAATGCGGACAGACAAATGAGGAAAGAGGACACGGAGGGAACAGGCGGAACGAAAGGGCCGGGAGTGAACAAGGGAGCCACAAAGGGACGAGGAACAGAGACGGGAGGAACAGAGATGGGAGGCCAGACCGGAAAGGCCGGGGGACAGAGGGGAGCCAGAGGGAGCCACGGCAGGCGACGGGCAGCCGGAGGGGCCACAGGAGGCCGGAGCAGGAGGGGACCTCGGTGGGGCAGAGGAGGCAGGGTGAGGGACAGATGTAGGGGACGAGGAGAAAGTTGGAGGGGGCACCAAGGAAGGTGATGAGGGAGCTGAAGGGGAAACCGGGGAAGGCAAGGAGGGAGGGAGAGCCGCAGCAGGCAACGGCGAAGCCATAGTTGGCCCAGGCGACGTCCACCGACGCGCTGGAGTAGGGGAACCCGCAGGCGACCGAGGAGCCGCAGCGGGGAAACCCGCAGGCGACCGAGGCAGGGTGACAAGGCTTCGAAGGGGGACCTGCAGGCGACCGGCGACCTGAAGTCCCAGGACCCATGGACCCGTAGGCGCCCCCTGAGCCCCAGCCAAGGCGAGCGAGGGCAAGTCAGGGGGCAGGGCGGATGGGACCCCAGCCCTGCGTCTGTGTCCTCTCCCCTTTCGGGACACAGACATGAGGGGGTCAGGCCGGGCTCACATGGTCAAGCTCACCAGGGCGAGGGAAGAGAAGTCACCAAGAAGGTCCTCGAGGGGTCCCGTTCCAGCTCCTCCACCTCCAAGGAGAGAGAAGCGGTGGTCAGATTATCCGGGACCTCCTCGGGGACTGGAGCTGGAGGGACAGGAGCTGGAGGGGTTACAGTCACAGGTGCTGCAGTTGCAGGTGTGGACAGAGCCGCAGGCAGAGGCAGAGGGGCCTCTGGCGTAGCTGCAGCAGGCAGCGGAGGCAGAGGGGCCTCGGGTGGAGGCGGAGGGAGTGCTTCAGGCATAGCGGCTGCAGCAGGTGGCGGAGGCAGCTGCTCGGGCGTAGGTGCCGGAGGCGGAGCACTCCTTAACTGAAGAAGCCTCCTCAGGTCCTCCGCCAACCTCTCCAAGTCGCCCTGAGGAGAGGAGAGAGTGAACGCGGCGAAGCCACGCCACAGCTGTGCGGCGAGCTGGTCCACCTCCGGGGAGCCCTGTGTGGCCGGTTACTCCATCACCCTCCAGCAAAGTCCCTGGAGGGTGAAGAACTGATCGGCATTGGTAGCAAGTGTAGCCAGGACCTCCAGCTTGGGTGAAGCGGCTGCAGCAGGCAGAGGCGGAGGCAGTGCCTCGGGCAGAGTGACTGCAGCAGACAGAGGTGGAAGCACTGCCTCGGGCAGAGCGGCTGCAGCAGGCGGAGGAGGAGGCACCGCCTCGGGCAGAGAGGCTGCAGCAGGCGGGTGAAACGCCGGCGGGACAGGCAGGTCCCACGCAGGGGAGATGGGCGTGGCCCCTTTAAGAGTCCGGGGAACACGTGGGATAGCGTCCCGAACTGTGCTGGCCCCTTTGTTGGCCAGTCGCGTTGGCCGGTAAAAGTACCGCTCGAGGGGCGGCGGTAGTTCCGCGGCGACGGGGCCTGCTCCTAGGAAGGGGGGAGGAGCCCGTGCAGGCAGCTTAGCGGCGGTTGTGACCTCCGGGGTATTCATCAGCAGGAAGAGAAGCAGGGACAAGCGTGCACGCCCCCAGGGCGATCGTTGGGGCGATCGTCTGCTTTCTCCGATTCTTTCGCCTTTGGGTCACGGTTGGGGAGGGAGGCTGTGCACTGTATGACAGGGTGGACGGCGGGAGGACAGTCCCTGCAACGTGCGGCGCGACCCACCGCTCCATCCTGAGCTCGGCCAGCTGTCTGAAGTTCTCGCACACCTCCTGCGCGAGGTGCGCGTCCTCCTCAAGAGACAGCCGGTCCAAGACATCCCAGCTCCGGCTCACGAGATCCCAAGCCAGGGAATCTTCCTGGATGCCAGGCTGGGCAATCCAAAATAGCACCTGGTCAACGAGACCGAGGTAATCCTCCTCGGTCACGGAAGATGCTTTCTTTGTTTGGTCCGTCATTCTGTCAGGGTTGCGGGTGGACAAGCAAGCAGGAAGCGGGGAAGGACTAGGTAGGCAGGCGAAGGTCGGGGAAAACGGGGATTTATTAAAGCGACGGGTAGTACGGGACATAACAATAGAACTAACATCAGCAAACATCAATGACGGACAACAAGGCAGGGCAAGACGTGGACTCAAATAGACAAGACTGGTCGAAAATAACCGGACACAGCTGGGCAAGATCGGGGAAGCACATGTGGATAATCAGGGGGCATGGCACACGAGCATCGGACGAGCCGGGCGTGACAATTATGTCTTTTTATTTTGTTAGTCATACAGTATTAATTTTGATAGCAATTATCCTGTTCAGGTTTTTGCATCATTGGCTAAGTTACGTTTGCTGTAGGCTATTAGCTTCGGGACAGTGACGAAGCAGGACTAGGCCTAAAGTCATGCTGTTGAATGTTAACAGCCGATAGTCACGCGAGTCACACTTCATTTGAACTTTTAGCTTTTGCTAATGATGAGAGTCCCACTTCATTTGAATTTTTAGCAAGCTAGCTAACAGCCATTAGTCATATGAGTCTCGCTTCATATGAATTTTTAATTAGCAGTGAAACATTAATTATACACCTAAATTGAAGAATATCAGTTAAGATTTGGGATAATAGGAATTTTTAAATGTCACATATCAACATTGTCAGCCAATATTGTACAATAAAAATCAGTTTGGCAGCTGTACATATGGTAAAATTTAACAAGTGTAAAGAACAGACTAAACTAGAAAAAAAAGGGGAAAAATTACAAAAACTGTAAAAATAAATAGGCCGATATCGAGCATCTCGATATCGTTAATGTGTCCTTACCCTTTTAGGGACCAGGATACATCTGAGAGGAACTCCAGCAGCAGCCTCGAGGGATTCAAAAAGAAGAAGAAATACGATATGAACTCCCCATGCGGGAGCCACTCCAGCCTGAGTGATAAGGAGCACTGTGGCAGCGACTACAATGAAGAAAACCGCAAGAACTGGCACCATGACAGAGAGGAACCAGCACTGAGAACAGCCAATACAGCCACAGCGGACCACAGCTCCACATCCACACAGGTAATTAGGCAGGTGAGAGTGGTGAGAAGCCAGGTAGCTTATCACAGTCCAGTGAACAGCTTCCACAGGTGAAATAGGTAGCATATGTTGATGACAGTACCCTAGGTATTTGTATTTCTAAAATATACAGGTTATACAGTGACACGTGTCTCTGCACATTTTCAATATGGATATTGATATTCTCTATTCATTTGTCTTTTTTTAGGATGTGGACTTCTTCAAAAGAAGTGAATTTCAGACTGGAAAGTGATGCTTTAATCATATAAATCAAAGAAGAAGGCTTATCATCTTAGCTGCTGTTTATACACTCGGGAATTTGTCATTTTTTATTGTGTACTCTTAATAAATTGGACCCTGTATTCATTTTCTAAAATCCCTTTTAAATGTTTCATGATGTTTTCACATTAACTATTACACTTAAGATCATTTGTCTCTATTACGGGCTGACCCATGCCTAAGCCTGAATAAATGTTTTTGAGCTTGAGATGGCACCAAAGCTGCACTTTCAGGTCTTTACTCTCCGTAAAAACATTGATAACCAATGAAAATACCTGTTTTCATGCTTTCCATATGTATTTTGCCTATTACAATGTTATTTAGGACTTTAGGAATAATGTCATTGTACACATTTTATTTTTCATGCACAGCTGGGAGAAATGCAATTCTGAAATGCACAGCAGAATTAAACATGACACACAGGATAAAATATTATATATATACACGAATACACACACATACATATACATATATACTACATGGACAGAAGTAGGCGGACACATATATACACAAAACACACATACACATACATTGACCCATTAATAAGGAAATGAGAAGTCTGTAATTTCACTGGTATGTTTATTGAACCAGCAAAAGATAGATTATTAACAAAACAAGCAAAAAAAGTTATTATGTAACAGTTACAAACTATAAAAATAATTATTTCCCTCATTGTATATACTACATGGAGAGAAGAAGGCGGACACATATATATACAAACGCATATACACTTGCATAAATACTACATGGACAGAAGGCGGCGGACACATATTTTGTCCTGCCCTCTCGTCGACCACACCCCCTCATGTGGAGTCTCCATGTTCACCAGCTGTTTCCAGTTGCTGTTGTTAGTTCAGTGTATTTCAGTCCGCGTCCAAGTACGTATTCCTAGTCCTGTCATTAACGTTACATATGTTCCCCTTCAAATAAAACCCTTTTTATTACCACCTGCTTCCCTGTGCTGATCCGTGACAGAATGACAGGACTACAAGAGAAGACGCCTCCCTTCAGTGAGGCGGAACACCTTGACCTTTTGGACGAGGTAGAATACTGGCTCAAGGAGCCCGAAATGAAGGGACACCCCACGGCGCAAGCCGTCGCTCGCCGGTCAAGGGAAATCTTGACCTGGTTCTCCCCTGCTGAAGACCCGCGCCTCGCAGCGGAGGTATGGTGGCATTTAACCCGGCTGAAGAGCTGGGTAGCTGAGGACATGATCCGGCAGGTAAGGGGCGATTACAGTCTTTGTCCTTTTATTCCACATGAATTGCCAGACCTCGCTGCGCTTGTTCGGGGCAGAGAGAAGTGGGGAAAGTGACGAGGGAAAGCGCTGCACGTTTCCCTAGGGGCCGTTTCCATCTCCGCCATTTCCCCCGCGGTATGCCAAAAGGAACCAAACCTGACGTTGCCAGTGCTCGGAGCCCACCTGCCTGTTGCTGCTTCGCCTGCGCCCAAGGCCGTCTGCCTGTTGCTGCTTAGCCTGGGCCTGGAGCCCGTCTGCCTATTGCTGTGTCGCCTGCACCTGGAGCCAGTCTGCCTGTTGCTCCTTTGCCTGTGCCCGCTGCCAAGGCACGGACCCCAGCTCTGTTACCCCCACGTGGCAGACCCCAACCAGAAATTGGGCTCTTCATATCCAGGAGGGGGAGAGATCACTTGCGCAGAGGTTGGTTCCCGCCTGCCCTGCTCCCTGGCTCATCCTTGGTCCCTGTGGCTGGGACTTGTGCAGCGCCTGCGGGTCCTTCAGCTCCTGCTCAGAGGTCACCTGCGGTTCCCTGGATTCCTGCTTGGCAGTCACCTGCGGGTCCTTCTCCGATGACTCTTCAGCCTCCTTCGGCCCCGCCTCCATCAACTCATCAGTCGTCTGCGGGTTCCCCCGCTCTGACTCGTCGGTCACCTATGCCTGGGCCGGTTGTGGCTGCTGTTCCCTCCTCCCCTCTCCCAGTGCCCCCTTCGCCTTCCTCCTCGCCTCTTCTGGTGCCCCCGTTGTCTTCCTCTTCACCTCCTTTGCCTGTCCCTCCGTCTGCCTCCTCGCCCCCTTCATCGTCCCCTCCTGCTGCTTCCTCGCTGTTGCCGAGGGTCCCTTCAGCTCCAACCTTGCAGTCGCCTGCTGCCCCTGCAGCTTCTGCCTCTTGCCTACTGGGGTTCCTTCGGGCTCCCCGTTTTCCCCAGTCCTCTACCATTCTGCCTCCCGTTTTTGTGCCCCTGTGTCTGCTCCTTGTCGCTCCGCTCCTTTGTTTGCTCCTGGTCCTTTTGTTCCTCCTGTTGGTGTTCCCCCGGTGTCTCCGTTCTTGGTGCCCCTGTGCCTGTCTGCGTTCCCGGTGGTTTGTCAGTAGTTGTCCTGCTTCTTGTCCCTGTGTCTGTTCTGTGTGTCTGTCCTGTTCCCGGTTCCTCATTGATGTTCTGCTTTTGTTTCTTTAGGTCCTGTTAGTCCCTTCACTCCCCTTGGGTAATGTCATGCTCCAATCGTCCTGCCCTCTCGTCGATCACGCCTCCTCATTAACCTCGTGCGGAGTCCCCGTGTTCACCAGCTGTTTCTGGTTGCTGTTGTTAGTTCAGTGTATTTCAGACCGCGTTCGCATACGTTTTCCTAGTCCTGTCATTAACGTTACGTATGTTCCCTTCCAAATAAAACCCATTTTTTATCCACGGCTTCCTTCGCCTGCTTCCCTGTGCTGATCTGTGACACAAACGCACATACACATATATATGTACTACATGGACAGAAGTAGACAGAGATATATACACACATACATGTACTGTATACTACATGGACAGAAGTAGGTGGACTCATACACACAGACACACACACCCATATATATACTATAAAGACAAAGTTCCTTTTTTTGACGGAGTACTTTGGTTTTTGGTTTAATATTGGAGTAAAATAGTGGAGTAAAAGCATAAAGTTGACACGAAGGTGCATAAAACGGAAATTCATTTTTATATATTTAGACAGCCAATTGCCATTTAAACAACCAATCGCATACTTGCCGATCAGGGTTTCAAGCGTCTGTTGTCTGAGGAGTTATGGCTGGAAAGAAGTACATGTAATTTTAAAAATCAACATTAGAAAAATATACAGAGGGCTAAGAAAGAGGTTATATCTGAACTCCAAAACATGTAGCCAATGTTTTGGGTAATTTCCACATTTCTTTGTTTTTATTTTATTGATTTTTGTACTGTATGTAAAGGCATATTTCAAATAAATGTTTAAAAAGATCATTATAATTTTGCTTTTCAGTTTCATTAACTTTATGATACTTAAACCCTGTCCTACTTTCTGATACTCATAGAGCTGTTACAGTACCAAATTGGTTGATGCAGCTCATTTTGTGGAGCAGCATATTGTGTACTGTAGCACACTGCATGTACTGACACAATAAGGAATATTTGATAAATTGTCACAACAATTGTCTGCAGTGTGTAAACATGGTGGAAGTCTGAAGATGGACATGTTTCTTCTGCCTAAAATTTAATGGTGTGTTGTTGTTTTTTCAAAAGCCACACTCAGATCACAAAATCAGACGTACTGTACAGCTGTATGAAAGTCACTCCTTTGCCAGAGGTGACCTGTACACCCCAGTTATGAAATCTTTCCAGGATTATTATTTCTATTTATGATAATTCCCCTGACGTCTTTTTGACTGCTGTGGTACTGTGTTGTTTTTGATTTGTTTGGGGTCACAACATCTGATGGCTGATATCAGAAATTGTGACCCTTCTACTGAAGTCATGAAATCTATCCAAGATTATAATATCTATTTAGGACAAGTTACCTGAAGGGTTTTTGATTGCATAGTCACTGTTTTTTCCTTGATTTGCCAAGATGACCCCAATAGCACAATGCAAAGTCATCTTTGAGGTAAAGAAGAACCCTAAAGTGACAGCGAAAGACTTGAAGAAGTCATTACGTAACATTACAATGACCCCAAACATCACAGTGGAGTGACCCAGTCAAAGCCCCAATCTCAATCCTATTGAGATGCTGTGGAATGACTTGAAGAGAGTAATACACAGAAGACAACCAACGAATATGGAAGAATTAAGGCAGTTCTACAGAGGAAGAATGGGCTAAAATTCTCCCCACACGATGTGCAGGTGTGACCTACAGTTATAGGAAGTGCCTGGTTGAGGTCATTGCTGCCAAAGGAGGGTCAACCAGTTATTAAACCTAAGGGTTCATTTACCTTTTCCATTACCACTGTGAATGCTGAATATGTTTGTATAATAAAAACATGAAAGAGTAGAACCTTTTTTGTGTTATTGCCTTAAGCTCATTGTGTATATCAGTACCTGTGACTTAGATGAAGATCAGATCACTTTTTATGAATAAATTCCAAGGGGTTCACATACTTTTTACTTTGACTGTATACTCATAGCATCAAGTTGCCCATGTGAGCTTAGTTTAATCACTTGCTAGTCGTGTTACAATTATACAAACAGGCTACTCTACAAATTAGTCTCATTTTGTTTAATCTAATATAACATGCAGCTAAGCCTATATGCTGTTAAAAGCCAGCATTTCTATACAACCACTCTACATTGCATTGACTTTCATTTGTTTACAATGTATGACTTTACATTGTTTACGTTAGGAACACATCTGTGTGAGCAAGCTCAAGCTGTATAGTGGCAACAGTGCCTACTCGAGTCACAGAATACAATGATCACTGAATTGCTGTTACACATATATTAAACTAAATAAAAAATGACATTACTTGTGTTGAATGTACACTTTCTTTGGATGAAATACCGAAGGAGCAGGGGATATTTGTATATTTCATATAATTTAATTTTTATAAAAGCATTTTAACACAATAAAATTAGCAGCACATTTAGAAAAGAAGTCTGAGAACCACATATTTTAACAAAGATGTGTTTTTGTATTTGTTTGACTTTTTAAATAAATTTTCCTATACATGGATTATACAGAAGTTATGAATTTGAATTATACAAGTTACTGCAATCAATGGTCAGCTTTGATATTAGCTATCAGACATAATTTACATCCGAGGTTATATAGTAACCAAACCAAATAGGCAAAAAATTGGCCCAATCCAACATGAAGCTCTGTTAATTCCCATAAGGTTAAGTGTCTACACTTCATCAATGTTTATTCCTACTTGAAAACTGCATTTATACTTAGTAGTAATATTGATTCTGGTTGCACCACCTGTGCAATTTTTACTTTTGTTCTTGATATCAAGTTTATATATATGATTTTAAAAACAAATTATTTCATGATATTCATACTGCGATGTTTTGATGGGTTTTCTTGGGTTGCACTACCAGGCATGGAAACTGTGCAAAATGTTTTAAACACAGAACTATGCCAAGCTAATTATTATTATTCTTATTCTTCTCCTTCTGATTTAGTTAGTTAGTTAAATATAGATTTAAATAGTTTTCTCCACTCTGCTCAGTGGAGTTGTCACCACCTGACATTTTTGGAGTTTTTTGTGAGACAAAAATGCGGAAGGCCAATATTGTTTGAAAGTTTTGAAAATATATTTCCATTAACGAGGTTTCCTACAATACCTTTTAGGCATTACTTATGTTTGTTAAAAGATTACAAAAAACAATGGATGTGGACAAGGAATATGCATATCCTTCACCTGTGTATCTTCAGCTAACAAACAATGTCTCCATGACATTCGCAAATGCCCGGTCGCGGTCCGTCGGGTAAGGTTTTGTGCAGAACGTTATTTTTGGGTGGAGTGGTTAGTCTGAGGCTAGGGTTGCTGGTTTGAATCCTGTGCATGCCCGGAGTGATTCAATTCCATTGGGCCCTTGAATAAAGCCCTTAACCTGCAATTTCTATGTCCTGGCTATCACGGTACTCTACATCCAGCCCTCTACATCCTCCAACTTACAGGGGAATTTTGGGGATTAGTGGAAGGATTGACACTCTGGAAAATCTCACACTGTTCCATTCAGACTAGTGTGGTGCTGAGGTGTTGCCCACTGGATGGCTGCACTTAGGTTTTCATCGCTGAGGTGGATTGTTGTGTGGTGGGTGCAGCAACGTTCTGTAATCAGTGCATGATCCTTACCTTACCTTATTCAACCGGTAAGTGTGGAAATGACACAGGCATGTCCCAAAAGATAAGACAATGTACAAGGGGTGTAATTGGGGGGGGGGGGATTAAATTTGAACTAAAATGGCATGCTCAAAATTATTCAAATCCTTCTCAATAGCCAATGGAAAAGCCATTATTGGCTATTACAGCAATCAAACACATCATATAATTACTGACAAGCTTTTTGCATGTCTCCACTGGTATTTTTGACCATTAATTTTTTGCAATGAGCTCCAAGTCTTTGAGGTTGGAAGGCCTCCTTGCCATCACCTTGATCTTTAGTTTCCTCCACAGATTCTCTAATGGATTCAAGCCAGGACTCTGGCTGAGCTGCTCCAAAATGTTAATATTATTACACTCGTATCAGCTAACCATTTCTTCACCACTTTTGCTATGTTTCGGATCATTGTCATGTTGGAATGTCCAATGCTGACCAAAGCTAAGTTTCTCTGCAGACTGCCTGATATCTTTTAGAGAATCTTGATTTAGTCTTCTTTTTTCATGGCACGATTTACTTTGATTAGATTATCCGGCCCATTGGCTGAAAAACACCCCCAAAGCATTATGTTCCCACCACCATGTTTGACTGTGGGGGTGGTGTTATTGGGGTTGAATGCTTCTCCATTTTTACACCAAATGAAAGCCACAACGTTGTGGCCAAAAAATTCCATTTTTGTTTCGTCTGACAACAAAATAGAAGACCAGAAGTCTTCTTCTTTGACCAGATGAGTTTTTGCAAAGGCTAAGCGTGTTTTTGTGGGCATTTTTGGTCTGCAAGCATGGAACCCAGCAGTATGCAGTATCCGTTGGACTGTCTGTCTTGAGATGTTAGCACTAGTGTGACCTTTGGGGTGATGATCCTCAGATTTTTCTTCACCTCTCACACCATCAGCCTTGCTTGCACTTTTGACTTCATAACACACCGTTTGAGATTTTCCACAATGTGCTTCTTGTATTTGTAATAATACTTTGTACTGTGCCCACTGGGACTTGAAGACATTCGGGTAAGACCTGATGGCCCATTCCTGAGTTGTAAGCAGCCACAGTGCGCTGCCGCAGGTCTTCACAGAGCTCATTCGTTTTAATTCAACTTTAATTCATCCATCCATCCATCCATCCATCCATTATCTTCCACTGTATCCGGGGTCGGGTCGCGGGGGCAGCAGTCTCAGCAGGGAGGCCCAGGCCTCCCTCTCCCCGGCCACTTCGTC
>JAODJX010000055.1:937921-982040 GCA_026776945.1 Isichthys henryi | reverse complement strand
AGGTTTCTTCCTTCTTGGGAGTTTTTCCTTGCCACTGTCGCCTTTGGCTTGCTCACTGGGGGCTTTGGGTGTGGATGTTGTAAAGCGCTTTGAGACGATGTAATGTCATGATACTGCGCTATACAAAAATAAATTTGTTGTTGTTGTTGATTAACCCAGACAAATCCCGCAGTATCTCCATCATCAAGGGCCAGCTCACCAACAAGAGGATCCATATTAATGAAACAATTCGGGAAAAGCCCATCAAAAGCCTTGGAAGATGGTACAATGCAGAGCTTAAAGACTCTGAACACGTGGGACAACTCAGGAAGGACACCATCAGTGGCCTAAAGCAAATAAACAACACTGCTCTCCCAGGGAAGCTGAAGTTCTAGTGCTCTCAGTTTGGACTGTTGCCTCATGTGGCCAGTTTCCATCTATGAGGTCACCCTATCCCATGCCAAGCAGCTAGAGATGCTGGTGAACGCTCAGGTGCGGAACTGGCTTGGACTACCCAGATGCCTCAGTAGCATAGACCTGTATGGCAATGGAGCTCTCTCTCTCGCAATTTCAAGAGTATAATTGCTCCAAAGCAAGGCTTCAAATGACCGTCACAGAATCCCTGGTGCTGCTCCCACCCTGGCAACAGGGAGGAAGTGGAGGCCAGGAGTAACCGTGGCGCAGGAAAAGACCACCCTGAGACATCGGGACATAGTGGACCAAGTCCAAATTGGCACAGGGGGCTTAGGACTGGGGACATGACGGCGCCTGGTGATAGAGGAGGTGCAACACCAGGCGGAAGTAGGCAGATGTGCTAGGGACTTGTCCCAAGCCAAGCAAGGCTGCTGGATGAAGTGGGATGGCGTGGAGAGGAGAAAGATAACCTGGTGCGAGCTGTGGAACATGGAGTCCAATATGTTGAGCTTTACCATCTGAGCCACATATGATGGCCTGCCCTCTACAATAAACTTACATGTTTGGTTTTTGTAGAGGATCCGGCCTGTCCCCAGTGTGCTGGCCCAGCAACTCTAAAACACATTCTGGTGGGTTGTAAGACGAGCCTTACCCAAGGCAGATACACCTGGCGCCACAACCAAGTGCTCAGGTGCTTGGAGGCTGCATTAGAGGCCAAGAGGGTAGCCACCAATGCTATGCCTGTGGAAATCGGAACTGCCTTTTGGCTACAAACATCTTTCGTCCGGGAGGGGGAGAAGCAGCAGGCCAAAAGAGCATCTCCAGACTCAGGTCCGCTGAATACAGCCCGGGATTTGGAAATGCAGGTGGACTTAAATCAGAGGCTCACTTTCCTGCCTGAAATCGCAGCAACCAACCTGCGGCCAGACCTAGTCCTTTGGTCCAAATCCTGTCAATTTGTCTTCATTGTAGAGCTGACAGTCCCATGGGAGGAAGCAATTGATATGCAAACCTGGCAGCTGAAGCAGAGGACCGGGTTGGAAAATATTTGTGCAGCCAGTGGAAGTGGATTGCAGGGACTTTGAAGTTAGTTTCACCACAAGGCTACTGAAGGAGGTTGGAGTTAGAGGGCAGGCTCAGCAGAAGTCCATCAAGGAGCTTGCAGTGCCATAAGAAGCAGCCATTGGCTGTGGTTGAAGCGGAAGGAGACAGGCTGGGCTACTCGTGGAGCCTCCGGTGCGGCGCACACCCAGATCTGATCAGCCTGTGGTGGGCCGGCCACGAGCGAGAGTGTATTGTGATAAAAGGCCAAAACACCCAATGACCCTGGGGTACACAACTGATGATGTGTCGTACTGGAGGCAGAGCATCGTCATATGAAAACACACGTGGTCACCTTCCTAAGAGGAAATCACCATACAGTACTGATCATCAAGGGATTTTAACACATAGTCCCAGTAGACATATGTGTTTGTTAAGGATTCTGCATATATTAGATTTAAGGTGTTAGGTTAATATAGACCTATTGTTCAATTTGCCTTGGAAATAAACAGCCATTCTTTAATGTTTTCAGCCTTTGTTCAGTGATTGTTTCTTAAAAGTATTGGTTCACGCACTGTTTTGGCACTGGCAAATTTTAAAAGTATTGTTTTAGCATAAGTATCTGAAAAAACCCAACCCTACAACGTAAACCCGATTAAACTCAGGAAACTAACTACAGATTTTTCAAGTTAATCAAGAAATAGGTAATAAGTAGTACATAAAAACACATTTACATAACTCTTGTTTTCTTTCAAATATAGTAAATATTGTTGAGCTTTTTAAACTTCTGCAGTTTTATTTCACAATAGTCAAAATTGCTGTTTGAACTTTACAAACAAATGAATTAATATTCACTAAAAAGAAACATTTACTAAATAACAATAATAAAAAACAATGCTTTATTGATCCCTGTAGGGAAATTCTCTTCAGAATTCCTCCAACTTCCTCTCTGTGGTTGAGAACAAGTTGGCTGGGAAGGGCACACAGGGAGCTGGGGGTTAAGGGCCTTGCTTAAGGACCTACAGACATGCTGAGCCGTGGTTTCAAACAGTGACCTTCTGATTACAGGCATTGAGGCTGAACCAACAGAGCCACATGCTGCCAACAAGAACTACCAAATCACTAAAATTACTATGTTTGATTACTACGTATTAACTCTAATATTTCACTAAGAGACTCATAGCAAAGCTAGTACTGTAAATTATTACTGGGCAATTAAACCTCAAACTTATTCCTTAGATATAAATATAAATCAAGAAAACAATTTCCAAACAACCAGAAATAGGCATTTTATTTTGTCACTTCAAATCCATCCAATAGCAACAGAACAGTAAAAAGTAACTTTTGTTTGTTTGTCCTGCTGATTGGCACTGGGTCTGATTTGACATCCGAAATGATCCCACACATGTTCGACTGGGGAAAGATCAAGGGACCTGGCTGGCTACGGGAGGACCTCAACATGACACCGGCAGTCCATATTGTTCTCTTGTTGAAAGACTGTACCAGGGTCCTGTTTCAGGAGAGGTCTGAGCTGTTATTAATGGCACCCTATGCATGGGATGGTGAACCCATAGTCCGGAAGATGCCATGGGGTGTTGCAGAGTCTAAAAACTTGTGTCCGGATGGTAGGCACAGATGTCATGGGGATCTATAATGCTTAGTGAACAATTGGATGATCTTCCCTTGGTATGGTCTGTCTTGGGCGACCGGAACCTTCACGATGTGTGTGGGTGCCCTCACATGTCCATTGGTTCCAATATCAGGCAACTGTGACACCTGCATGCCCCACATGCCGGGTAATTGCACGATACGACCACCCGGCCTCATGCAAACCCACAATACGACTCCTATCAAACTCCATCAAATGCTGGTAATGCTGTCTAATGCGTCTACAAAGCATCCTGTGTCTGATGACTAGACCTGCCAGTTCCTTGCAAATCATTTACACACCCATCGCTGGTCTGCACGTGTACCAAATTGCATCCAAATCGGACCATTACTTCTGGGCATTTCATCTTTTGTTTGTCACTGAGTGTATTTACTTAGTAGTATAAATTAAATAAAACCTGAATTAAACTTAATTTTTAAAGTGTGAAATCTACTTGAATTTAATTTATATGTTTGGTTGCTAAAAACCTATACATTTAAATTAAATTCAACTTACATTTGTTGATATAAGGCCATTTTCATTACCAATCCTGGCCTTGTGGGCTTGGATGATGGGTAAGATACACAGAGCTGTGTTAGGAGTTGTGATGCCCTTTGCTGTGTAGCTACTGGGACAGGCCACCCCCCTGTAGAACAGTGGTTAGCAGCATGAAATTAAAATGTAGTTGGCGAATGAGCGTTTATTGAAGCTAACTTTTTGGTTAGCTGTGCCCACTACTGGATACAGCTGACATAACTCAGATGGCTAGCTAACATACCTCCAACTGTTTTTTTTTTAATTGGATGTTGAAGTCTTCACTGCACAACACATTTTGACTTTCACATTTGACTTTCATTATGTTTTCCCTTTACGGCTTCCTTGAACATAAAACGATGCCCATACCTCCAGTGGTCGACATCTCCATCTTGTGTGTCGCTCCAACAAGTATCTGAAGGTGGCGTTACATCCCTCTCCTTCCTCCATTCTATCAAAACAATTCGGTTAGCAGTCATTTCTACATTTATGCAGTTACTTGCTTTGGGGACACAAAACGGATTTATTTTATTATAGATCGATTATATTTATTACTGATTAATTCACGTTTAGGTCAAATTAAAATGTAATTTTTAAAAAGAGGAATTTTAAAAGTGTTTTAAAATGTAATTCACTTCAATATACTTATTTTTGTAATCAGTTTTCCAATGGTGCTTCCATTCACCCTTGAAACTTCAACGTCACAACAATACACCCTGTGCAACAGTATTTGATCAATTATGGGGTCTAAGTCTTGACCTAATTAAGGCAGCAATTTTATTTTAGGTTTATTCATTAGGATTAATTTGAGGGGACAAAGGTTACAATTCAGCCACTGAACTATAGCAGGTATTACGTTTGAGTATTTCTACTTTTCAACACCAGGTGGGACTACTGCTTGCCTTTATGTCTCAGAAACAACATAAACCTTAAACATACACAAAATATAAAATATACATCAGCACACACAAAATAAAATTAAACAACAAATTCACACAATTAGGCAAGTGGTGGCCTAATGGTTAAGGAAGCACACTTGTAATTGAATGATTGTTGGTTCAAATCCATGACCAGCAAGGTACCATCCTCAAGCACTGAGGGGGGGGGGGGCTATTTCAGATATGGGTTCAATGCAAAGGACGTATATTGTTGTTGTGTGATGTCATCACTGATCACCAAATTCTAAACACAAGGGAAGACTTCCATCAACCGAACTACATTAGCCACTAGCAGAGAAACCACAAAGAAAAATGATGTCATTTTATTGAAAAATTCCAAAATACAAAAAAGCTCGGTCAATCAAGATGGCCACCACACACAGATGTCCTTATTATTAACTGTTCTTATGGCACCTTTTAATAGCATTTACACTGCAGGAGTTAAAGCATGCGCATGACCATTTAAAAAATATATATATACCGAATTAAATGGGTTTAAGATTCTAGTGATGTATTTACATGGCTGTTGTTGGGTAACCAGCAGAAGACATCCTTGGAATTCATGGGATGGAGGGGCAATCAGACCAAAAAACAAAAGCAGAATCAGATACAGAGGCTGTAACCAATGAAGAGTCACACACAAACTATTTACCCGCCGTCTCACTCTTGTGTGTGTCATCCTTTCTTTTCTCTGCTCTGTCACTCTCTTCACTGTCACTTTCGCTACTACTACTACTGCTGCTGCTGCTACTGCTGCTGCTATCATCGTCATCCCTGTCATCAACCACAGGCTCTCTGGCATCCTGCTCAGCCAGGGGGACCAGGGTGTCCCTTTTTGTCGCTGTAGTCTCCTGATCAGTCTTCCTCCCTGGCTGCTGCTCCTCCTCCACCTCCTCTTTCTTCTCCTCCTCCTCCTCCTCCTCCTCCTCCTCCTGCTGCTGCTGCTTTTTCCACATCTTGGCCATGGCCAGGAGTTTGAGGTTTGGCTGGTTGGCCGAATCCTCGGGGAAGATGTAGTCGTAATATTCTTCCCAGCCTGCATCAGTCTTTGAGAGAAGAGAAATCAAAGGGTGCTTAAAGGAACATACTGGCACCAAAGACGAGAAGTAAGTCGCTCAAATCAAATGCTTATTTAAAAAATACATACCACCAACATGGTGGTCGTAGGATTAAGTTCACTAAGTAACTGATGTTTACTGGTGACTACCTACGATTCTGTTTTTATGGAAACTACATAGTCCTCCAGTACCTCCAGTCCATCTCTATATGTAAAAATTCATACAGTTATTATGGATACAAGCACTGGTAAATGAAGTGCAAACACCATGGATCCTCACCCCATCCTCTGCAGTCAGCTTCCTCCTCTTCTTCACCTTCTCCGGCAGAAGTTTGGTGACTCGTTCTCGTGTTCCAACGGTGCCGAACTCGGCCTCAAAGTCCCGCCAGGATTCTAGCAGCATGAGGCGCTCCTCCTTCTCCTCGCAGCTGCGCAGGCTCCGGTTGGCCTCCTCGTAGATCTGCCTGCATCTCTCCAGCCGATCTGGGGTCTCGATGGACAGCTCAAACTGGGCATAGCTGATCCAGACCTGTCAAGTTATTGGAGTTCATTACAATACAACTATATGACAGTGTAAACAGAGTGAAATTAACCTTTCATAATTAACTAGAGACGCATTACTGCAAAAAAATACAAATAAGATTGCACCCGCAGCATCAGTGGGTCACTGGATATTGTGACCTGTGCAATTACATGGATGCTAACATTGGGCTTATGCAAGAAAGGTTTAACAGTAACATTTGAGGTAGAATGGAGTTTCTAGGTGAATAGCTGTAGGAGATAGGTGCTAAATGATGAATTACAGTAAATGGATATAAAACAGAGGGATGGAAAAAGTGAGAAGAAGGGTTAATGGGTAGAACATCTGGTGGAATGGAGTTTCTAGGTGAAGAAAGGGCTTGAAAAATCACAAGAACAATAGTGAAAATAATAAAAACATAAGAATCACATAATTAAAATCAGATCAGCATTTGACCAGACTCAAGGTGGCTAATAACAAATCAGTAAGAATGAGGGTTTCCATCCGCTGGTATGCTAACTGGTACTGGTTCGTGACCAGTATTCCAATGGGCAGTATTCCAATACAGGGAGAACTGGTTCCACTACTGAGGGAGAATTTATTCCAAAAAGGGTTCTACTTTGTGTGGAAATGGTTTGTAATCCGATGTGGACCAATGTACTGTAATTTGCAAACTACCGTACAACAGTTGGCAACACAATCAATCTTTTTAATCACTTAACCATCAAGTCAAAGTAAAAATGGTTGTAGCATTAATAATGACATTTTACTATTAACTCATGTAAACTTCTTTTCCCGTCACTGTACATATAAATGAAAATGACTCATTATAGCAGTAGAAAAATAATAAAAATTAACAATTAAAATTTCAAAAGTTGTGTATGAAAGAACATTTATCACTTTGGACAATAACTGCACACTTTTGAACTCCATTTGCAACAAATACAAACAAATAATGGATAAATAAAAGAAATCAATAATAAATTTAAGATTTTGAATTTCTGAGTCAGTAAAAGGTGTCTGATTAGGTTTGGTTACTTCAGAATGCATGTAAGACGTTATGCATAACCAGACATTCCATATATGTGACCCATGACTACAAAATGAGTCTTATGGGTATATTTCTACCAGTGCGACTTAAGACTCATTTCATGGTGATGCATTAAATGGTTAATTACATTACACTACTACATGCATTCCAAAAAATCATAATATTGTGGATTGTGATATGACATTTTGGCCACATCTTGCCCATCACTAAAAGGGAAGTGCTTATGGAAAATGTGCCTGTTTCAAGGTTCTTTACAGTGTAGAGAAGACGTTGTTATATTAACCCTTGTATTATTGTTGTTAATGTTAATGGCTGCATTTCGCTTTTGTCACGCGTGTGTTTGCCCCTGTCTTGTGTGTGCTTGGTCCGATTCTCCCGTGTATGTAGCGTGTGTAAATCATCCACTGTGTGTGCATCTTGCAGTTCAACATCTGACAACCTTGTGTTTCCCGTCTGTGTATTTGGGTTCGGTGCTCGTTGGTTGCCTGTTGTGATCCTTCTATTTACAATTGCACGAGGAGCATGCTGGGACATGCGCCCCACCGGTGCTATACTAGTATAAAAAAAGGAATCTGGTCGAGGAATCTGTTCGTCGACCAAATTTTGTATATGATCCAACGCATTTTCATTGTCGCAAACCAAATTGTTCATAGACCACAGCGTTCGTGAACCGCAGGCACCACTGTATTAAATTAAGAAAATCAGACTCAGCCAGGGGTGTGTTTCCCAAATGCTTCCATTAGCAGCTTCCATAGTTGGACTCATTCAGCTGCATGGTTACAACTACGTAGTTAGCAGCTATGCTTTTGAGAAATGCACCCCAGGTCAGGTCTTTTTTCCCCTAGTTTTTTCATAACTTGAAAGAAAACAAGGTGGTTTCTGTAGAGAGAAACCCCTCACCTTGACATGCTGTGTGCGCTGCAACAGTCTCTTGTAAAGCTCTCTTGTATTTTGAAACTCCTCCTGCTCGATTTCAAAGTCGATGTATGACTTCCAAAGCACCTGAAATGCCAAAATTCAAAGACTGAGAAGGAAATATATCATTTGAAATCACGGCAAACCCATAGGTTTGACACGGCAAGGAGGCTGACCTCAGGCATGTCCAGTCGTGGCTGCCCGATGGCCAACTCAAAGATGGCACGGGCCCTCTCCGTGTCCCCCAGGATGGTCTCCAACTCGGCAAACTTGATCCACGTGGTGCAGTTCTCTGGGGAGAACTCCAGGTATTTCTCATAGAGCTTGCGGCAACGGTCGAACTCTCGCAGCTGAAGCTCCAGCTCGATGTAGCCCTTAAACAGCTTGTTCTTTGGGCATTTTCCTATACTGGTGCCCTGGGGAGGAGCAAAAGAGCATCAGAACACTGCACTTTGAGATCCCGCAGCTAAGCAGGACGAAAATGGATGGCTGCCAAATTCGCCGTGAGCCATTTCATTGCCCACTATGACTTACCAGGCCTCGTCGAGCAAATGGCAGGTTTTTCTGTCGTATTTCAAACTGCCCGTACAGCAGCCATATTTTGGCAAAGGTGAACTGAAGACGAGGGAAAATGTATTAATGGCCAAGTAGCCACAACCGCTTTGCTGCAACGGAATTGAATGTTGCGAAAACATTTTAAAAGAATGTAAAATAGCGATACAATGTATCACAATTTACCTTATTAAACAAAAACTCCACTCCATGTGTGGGCAGGGTGGAGTGCCTGAACACCTGTCCCCTTTGCCCAAACTACTTAACGTGCCTCCCGTTAAAGGCATGGAATGCCTTTATGCTTGTTTATATTAATTCATTCAGGAGCAGGGGCAGCCACAACTTATACCATCAATCTCAGGGTCCTCCAATAACTATTAACAGTTATTCACGCAACAGCAGTTTACCTTTTTATGTGGGATTAGTTCAAGACATGCTTGGTAAACCTGCCTTGTCCTCTCAGGATCCTACCATTGGGTACAAAAGAGTTTATGAAAAAATATAGTTTTAAACAAGTATAAACATCTGAAATGACAGCAAATGGTTCCAAGACAGTGAATTTAAATTTAACAGTAAATTTTAACAAAAAAAAACAAAAAAAATACATACAAACTCTGACCATGATGTACACATCAGAGGTGAACAAAACCTACCTTAACCTCCAGTTCTTCATACAAGGCATAGTTTACCCACAGGTAGATATACCTTCGCCAGTGTCTCTTCTCCTGTATTGGAGGAATGTTTGCTATAGCTCTCTCGTACACTTCCCTGACCGTGTCTGGGTCTGCGTCACTCTCAACCAGACGCAGGTAATCAAACCAGGCATCGTAATTGTGGGGATTTGCCTGCACAAAGTCAGAGGTTTGAAAGGTGTCAGAGCGGAAGGCAAACCCCAGTTTAATGCCGGAAAAGCTCACCCTGCACAATGTGCCCATTTCTGTGCTCACCTTGACCTCCTCCTCATACTGGAAGCGCCTCTTGCTGACAATTACGTCCTCAATTCCCCTCCGGTCACCAAACTTCTTCTCAAAAATAGTGTAGCTCTTGAAGAGCTCCTGGGCTTGGTTCTTGGGGACCCGGTCCAAAGCGTACTTGTAGATGACCCGAACCCTCTCAAACTAGCACAAGTATAGAGGGGTGATCAGACGACATTATACAATGATGAGAAAGAAAACCAAAATCATAACTTAGTCAGAGGCCAAAAATCTGCAAGGAGACATGCTTGATTATTTATTTCCTTAAAATTGTAGGCCTGATAATTTAACTCAGTGGTTCTCAAACTCGGTCCTTAGGCCCCACTGCCCTGCTTGTTTTCCTGCTATCCCTGCCCTACACACAAGTCCCAGCTGTCTTTCAGCTTCTGATTGACTGAACATACCTGATCCAGGTAATCAGCAGTGTGTAGGGCAGGGATAGCTGGAAAACAAGCAGGGCAGTGGGTCACGAAGACTAAGAGTTTGAGAACCACTGATTTAACTTAACTTAATGAAAATTCAGATTTGAAAATGGGGAAAACATGTTAATGCCAAAGTAATATATTTACAGTGAAAGAAAGAAAACATAATATTAAGCATCTAGATTTATGCTCAATGGCACACACTGTGACACATTCCATGAACATGATAAAAAGACACACTACTGAATACAGAAAAAAAAACAGTAATCCAGCGGATACCTCTTTCTGCTTCTCTTCAAATTTGGCGAAGGCTACATAAAGGTTTTCATCGATCTGTTCCTCCCCAAAAAACTCCACGGCCCTCTCGAACACCTTCCGGCTGTGCGCGATGTATCCGTGCTTCTCCTCAAAGCGGGCGTACTTGACCCAGTTCTTTACTTCAGGGTGGACGATGACAAGTGCTCCGGAGTTAAGAATCATAAGCGATGAAGGCAGTGTAGCATGCTTCCTATAGTTAAACAGAAGTTATACTCATATGAAGAAAAGCTAAGAGAACACACCCGTACATTGCCTCTTGCACTGCTGAGACAGCACGCAGCACACCTCCCTAAAGGATATATTGCTCGTAGATGGAGCGGGCCTTCTCCACTTCCTTATACCGCAGCTCAAAGTTAATATAGGAGTGCCAAGCTTGCTCTTCCGGCTCCCACTCCATCCAGCGCTCAAACACCTGCCTGCAGCCTGCGACGTTCCCCAACATTTCTTCCATGTATGTGTACTTGTACCTGCCCAGGGCAAAACATCATAAGGTAAATGGAAACAATGTAACAAGCAGCTCTACAATGTAATGGGAGAGTGTAAACACAATGTAAAACTTGGAGACTTGGAAACAAAATGCAGTCATGCTTATTTTATTTTACGTAAACATCAACATATTAGCAGAAAGGACATAAAATTTTATAAATAATTAAAATGCATGCATAAAAAAGGCAGTGGGGATTTGTGACAGACACATACCAGAACTGGCTGACACGGGGCAGGATGGTGATAGCTCGGTCCCAGATGTTGCGAGCGTGATTCACCTGCCGATTCTTCATTTCCATTTCGGCATATTTTAGCCATAGTGTGATATTCCGGTGGTCCACATCCAGGGCTCTCTCGTAGATGGAGCGTGCTCTGGTTCAAAAGTATATGCAAGTTATAAACAGCAAGTAGAGTTACGAGTAAACCAAGTCTTCAGAGCTAGCAATCAAAGAACACCGTACCTTTGGATTTCTTTCAGGCTCTCCTCCCATTGCGCGTATTTTATCCAGTTACTGATGACAGTTCGGTTTTTTCTGATGTTGTCTTCAAATCCCTGTCAAGACACAAACATGTGGCTATCTTCAGGAATAAAAAGTCACCACATCAGTAGTATATTACCACAACAACCCGGCAAATCAGCTATACGTATCAGACACGTATAGAGAGAGCTAGAATACAGTCATAATTATGATTACTTAAATTATTCTAGACGTTGCTAACTTACAAATTATATGACAACCGAATGCTTAAATACTGTTACCTTCCGTTTCTTTAACTTGTAATCGTTTAATTCTTCTTCATCTGTAATCTTTTGCTTGGGCGGCGGTGGCAAAAGCTCGAGCTCCCTTTCTTTCGCTTCTCGGAGGAGCTGTTCGGCAGTGATCTGAACCTCCGCCGGAGCTTTATTTTTCACCTGCGAAAAGCAGTCGGGACATCACATTCTTAGAAAGTTCGCGGGCAAATAGTAACATGCTTAGACATCAAGTTTAACGATGACTATTTTATTGTAGTGATCAACAATTATTTTAGAAATTTTCAGAAAGACACTCCACATTTCTTCATTTCATTTTCACATACATGACTAGCATTAGCTACATCAAAACATCTCGAGTTTACGGGCCTTACTAACACGCTGTTAGCTAGATCGCTAGCCAACTAGCTAGCAAGTTCATTTTTTAACCTATCAAATACCTTTGCCACTTTTGGTATTCGCTGTTTCCCCGCCGCCGTTGACGCCATGACTGTCAGCTACTATACTGTAAATATAATATAATAAATTAAACAATTCTCAATGTATAACAGGAAAAGTCGAGTGATCCAAAATATTTAAATTGAACGACACCCACACGTCGTACATGAACTCTGACCTTTTGTGCGTGTGACGTCACGGCGTCCTGTTACTATGGTTTCGGCCAATGGAAACGTTATACTGAAAAGAAAACTGACTACAACGACGAAGTTTTAAGGTAAAGTAGAATATTCATAATGAAGCAAAATTAATAGGCCTACATATAAATCACTATCCGTCTATCCTAACTTATTAGCATAGTTTTATTTGTTAAATAGCACTTCGGTGTATTGGTTTGACAATGAGCTGTCAATGTAAGAGTGGATAGTTCTTTATTATTAAAACAAAATGGAATTTTGAAATGTCATAAAATTGATGTACATATGACTTTTTTAAATCACGGTCAGCAGACAAAGACACACAGTGTCTTTTGGTTTAATATTTATGACTACAAGTTTTTCCCCATTTGTAGTCTCATTTATTTATATAGATTTTAAAAATGAAAACAGTCACTTCTTTAAGTGGAAAAGTTGAGACTGTAACAGTGAGGAGAACAGAATCTGCAGACGCCTTGGAGATCAGTGGCCTGATCTCTCCATCTACAGTAGCCGTGTTCGGAAGAGTTAATGTGCTCAATCTGCTGTAAGTACATCGCTTAACTTCTACTTTGAGTTTATGGTTTATGGGCTGGCTTGACATGTATGAGGCAACATATGACTCGGCAGGTTAGGACCATCATTGGAAGGTTGCTGGTTCAAATCCCATGGTTGGCAGAATGACGTCACCATTAGGCACCTTCAGCAGGGCCCTTAACTCCAATTGCTCCAAGGAGTGGCTGACCCTGTTGTTTGAATTGTATGTCACATAGGATTAATACATCTCCTAAATAAATAAATGTACTGCAATGTAAATGTATGACCAAATCCAACACAATTCGAGCACTAAAAGACAATGCTAGAAATTGTGTATATGAAGTGTATGTTTGTGCTTTTTGAATCTTTTCCTATTTCACACACTCATTTTACTAACAATATTCAGTACTACTTTGCAATAAGGCTCCCTCTTCCCACTTATAAATGGTAGTAACTCATTAATAAAAAGAAAACTGTGTTATAACTTGTTTAAAATAGTCTATTAATAATTTTCTAAATGTTACAATGTAATTAATAATCAGATTATAAACCATTCATAAACTCTTTATATGGGTAGCCTTATTGAAAGTGGCACCCAATATTCTAACAATAACCTCTAATTGGCATGTCTTTATTCCTCACTTTTAGGGAGAGGGCTAATTTTGCAATCACATTGAGCAACACCAGAAATGAAGTTCTTGCCCATGCGGCCTTCCTCGACCACCCTAGTGTAGACCTAGTGGAACAGGGCTGTTGGGAGCCATGGTTTCATGAGCATTTCAGGACTGACAAATGCACAGTAAGTAGGCACTAGTATTTCACTTAAGTGATACACAAAGCATTGGCAGAGGCAGAACAAAAAATTCTCGCTAGATATTTTGCACAGATCAACTCATTTGACATTTACCAGAATGTTTTACGCTTTGTGTTCTGTCAGACACTCAACTCGCTGTTCATGCACCTTTTCGTGGCACAGCCAGCCTTCTCTATCGGGAGTGCTAAAGAGATTGTGAGGTAAGACAACCAATGAACAGCTGCAGGCCAAGTTTGCACTTGCTGAAGGCCTTTTCACCAGTAGTGTAAAGCAGTGTTTCCCAGTCCGAGCCATGGAGTCCCACAGACAGTCTATGTTTTTACTCCCTCCCAGCTCCCAAAAAAATACAGACTGCATGGTAGGGAGCTCAGAGGAAGCAAAACATGGACCAGTTATTGGTCACTTAGACCAGTATAGCTAAAGGTATGATGGGGTATCCATCCATCCATCCATCCATCCATCCATCCATCCATCCACCCATCCATCCATCCATCCATCCATCCATCCATCCATCCATCCATCCATCCATCCATTTCTTTCCCTTAACTGCATGTCCAGTGCAGTATTGCAAGAGCCTTGACCACTGGGCAGGAGGCGACTATGCCCTGGATGGGATGCCAGTCCATTACAGGCACACAAAGAAAGAACAATACAGAGGCACCAGTTCGCTTAAGCCTCCTGTCTTTGGACTGTGCAAGAAAATTAGAGTACAGGCAGTCCCCAAGTTAGGAACGCCCAGCTTACAGACAACTCATACTTATGAACAGGCTCTCATAAAGCCTGTTACATTAAAAAATCGGGTTAAATGCAAAGGTTCATAATGATGAACACACGCACTATTTTGTGAGGCTCCTGAAAACATTGAGTGGCTTCTGCAGTTTGTTGGCTCGAGGTCCAGTACAGTACCAAATTTACTTTTATATCTATGGTATAATAATAATCATCATAATTATTATGATTATTATTAATAGTAGTTGTAGCAGTATTGTTATTAGGTATTGTATTTATTTTTCCAGCTTACCTACAAATTCGACTTAAAGGCAGACTTTGGGAATGGATCTCCTTCATAACCTGGGGACAGCCTGTGTCCAAAGGGGACACAAGGAGAACAATCAAACTTGGGCTTTCAGCTAAACAAAAGATTATACATTTCAGATGGGTAGTTTAAAGCTCCGGCAGCAGTCTAGCAATATTAACTGCTATAGTGAGGCTTGTCACATGCCATTCACCAGACATGGTATATTTCCTGGTATGAAGATATCTTGATCAAGAAAAATCAATATTTTTTACATACTTTTTTACAGGACAGTATTCAGTGCCATACCTTACCTGCAGTACATTTTCCTGGTTACACCCAACATGAATATGCTTGGTAAGACAGAAAAATCTTCTTACCTCTTGCCAGAAAACTGTAATCAACCAATATTTTATGTATGTAAATTATTTTATGAAATCGTGAACATGCAAATCACTGTTGTTAGGAACAGGCCAATGCGTCAATAAATGTGTGTCCATGCTGCTTGTTTTTAGAGCCAGTGCTGACTAAGATCTTCGAGCCCATTGAGGTCATGCAGGACCCTGAACGTCAGTGTGCAGCGTTTGTGTGTCACAGGCACCCTCACGTCCCGATACTGCATGTGCGCAGAGCCAGGTCACTGTCACACTTCCTGTTTTACATTTATTACATTTATTTTATCTATGGTACCAGTCAAAAGGTTGAGCACACTTGCTTGAAACCATAATTATTTATACTTAAAACTATACATTCTTGTCTATTAGCAGAAGTCGATCTTAGGACTGATGAGTCTAAATTTGAAATATTGTGTGTTCTCATTTTACGCAAATTTATATTACACTATATTAAAATAATGCCATATATTTTCAATTATGTTCTTCTGCAAATTGCATGTAAAGTCCCAATAACATTCCTTGCATAGTTATACCATTTTTCAATGAGGAAAAAATTAGCAAAATCTGAAATACATATGTTTTTCCAGAACACAGCTCTCACATAAACTGTATGGCTATCAAAGATCCAAAACAGAACTCAAAACAACACAGAATTTGTGCAAGAGCTGTCTGGTGAAAGACGGTTCAGACTAATGAACTGTCCTGCCCAGTCTGTATACTCCGGCCCCATAGCACAGGTATGGGACATGGGACAAAAGAAGTCAAAGCAACTCACAGGAATCCTACAGTTTAGGGAATTGGTGCAGAAGTTCTGGATGGAAATTTTCTGTGATTGTTTGATCAATGTTAACTGAATGTTTTGTGCTTTTTGAAGCTGTTATCAAAGCTATTTTAGGAATTGATGTTTTAGATGATTTTCTGTTTAATTGATCACTGTAGTAGTGCATGTTTTTTTGGCAGATGCTATCTGCACCCAGGTGTCAGTATCCAACAATGCTATTTGCCCCCAGGGTGGATAGTTTACGTGGCTATTTGCACCCTGGTGTATATAGCAGGCAGATGCTATTCGCATCCAGGTCTTGCCAATACCCAAGAATGCAATTTCACTTAAAAAAATCCATGGCTAATGCTATTGAATCCACACAGGTTTTAAGGAACTATTGGCAGAACAATTGTACATTTTATGTTTAATGTACCCTACCTTTTATCTATGTATTCCACTTTGGCACCTTCAGTGATGTGCAGCCATGCAAGCAACACAGTTGTACTCAATCATTTGACTGGTACTATACAAACATTTAACTTTATAGGTTCAGGCATGTACTACTATATATGCTTTTGTAGTATCCTTGTGTTTCTTTGACTAATCTTGCAATGGTAGTTAAGACATATGCTCCAGGGATGCCTTTAATCAAGCTGAAAATGACTCCAGAAAGCATTAGCTACTGTACTGTAAGCATATAACCTCTTGTTCTAGAGTTGAAGATCATGATGACCTCACTGCAATATTAGCAGAGCGGAGTGGGACACTCTCTGATCGCTATGGGCCCTACTTTTTGGCTGAGCTCATAGAAGCTCAGGATGATGACCATCAAGCTGCAGTTTGCGAGGTTTGTCATCCTCATTACTATGTGTGTACATAAGGTACCTTATTTGTCCCCAGATTCATCACTTTTTGGTGTTTGCTGGTTGGTGTTCGTGTTTATTGAAACATTTTTATGTATTTAAGAGCATGAATTGTGCCTTCAGAGGATGCAGACTCACCAGGAAGTCCTGACCTTGATGCAGTTGGGCTTGTTACCCTTTGGTTTGGGAGACTCTCAAGGGTTCTAGTCTCACCGCAGGCCATCCCCAGGAAATACTTTACTAGTTTCATAAATAGCATCTAGCTCTGGATTTAACGCAAAGCTGAGTGCGTTTGTGTATTTGTAGAATGAAGGTACGCCAGTTGGCTTCATCAGTGTGAGTGCCGACATCAACCTGAAGCTCCTTGACGAGTGTTTCAAACTTGGCCCATTCGATGGCCTTCGCCGGTGCACCGCACCAGGCCCGCATGAGCCCACTGGTGTCTCTGAAGAGAGGCTGTTTCTGCAGGAGCCCAACCCCCACAATCATCCTGACCGAGAGGTATGGGTACTGTGGCCCTGAGAATGATGTACCGATACTGAACAGGAAATAGAGAATCCTGCCTGATTGAAAATGTGTGGCTTCAAGTCTGAAATACCCTATGGTAGTATCCCTAGCCAGAGAATCACTTTTTAAATTTATATACAGTTGAATTGCAGTGATGCAACAGGGATTGCAGTGATACAAAGGATTTTTCTAATACTAATACTATAGTACAGAGGGTTTTCAATTTATGACAGTTGCATTCTGGAAATGTGGTAATATTTCAAATTTTAAAACTAATTTTTTTTTAATGTTTGGCACCATAAGTTTAAAGAGGATATATGGTAATATTTTATAGTTGTGTATTTTAACTGTACTTTGGGCCCAGTGTTGCAACCTAACCATACTCATTAGTGATGTCATCCTGTAAGTATGTTCTCCTTTGCTGATAAGGCTACCGCTAACTTTCTAATTGTTTCAGACGCATGTCACAAAGGAACATTTCTCAGAAGTTTACCAGGATGCTCCAAATGCCTTCTGCATCCAGCTCTTTTTTGTTGACAGGAAATATGAAATGCGGTGAGTTGAAGGAATGAGGGAATCAGATCTGCCCTCTGTGTAGCCGTGTTTATTTAATTTTTTTCATTAGTTATATAAAATGTGTAACTATAAGTATAATTACAGTATTTGTACAAAAAAAAATTAAACCTGAAAACTTTACGTCAAAGATTCACGAATTACAGTACGGTGCGCGTATCACTGGTAGTAGGCGAGCTCCCTCTAGTGGTACCCGGAGGTATCTCAATTAAATGACGTCGGTCATAATGGTGTTAGCAGAGAGCCTAATATTGCGGTGTAAAAAGTTGAGCCACATAATCGCTCTATGAAAAAATTGAAAGATCAAGCGGTTTCTCATTTTGCTTCGGTTGAATGATCGCGGGAAGCCTGATGGGAAGGTTTGGCGATGTGAGACGTGTTCGTTTCCCTGTCAGTTGGCGTCCTCCCCGGGTGAGTCCCCGGCTCAGTCAGACAGCTGTTAGGAATCGCGGAGCGGACCTGTCATGCCGCCTGCCGCCGCTGCAATTCGGCCGGTGACGGATGAGCGTGTCGCGTGCGCTGACAGCTGGCCCGGGGGGGGGGGGCTAGAGCTTGCGCACGGCGGGGACCCCCGCTGCCATGCGCTACCCGTTGGCTGAGGGTCGCGCTGTCGGCCGGGTGCCCTGTCAGTCATCTGTTCCCCTCTCTCCCTCGTTCCTGTTCACAGCTCTGTGGACTTCCTGCCCCACGTCTTCGGCTGCTTCTCGGTGAGTATGCGAAGAACCGGCACGGGGATTTTATTCGTGACAAGCCGGACGAGTAGCGGCAGCGCATCAAGTGGTTGAAACTACACGTATTTTCTCAGGCAAACAAACAAGCATATAAAAATAAAATGTGATAATGCAGAAGGACCGCTTTTATTTGTTATTTTGCCTTAGAAAATACGACGGCCTTGCCAAGACATAAACGAAATAAGTAGCTGTATAGCGCCAAATGTCCACCAGGCTCCCCCATCTGCTCAGCCTATAAATATAAGGAAAATAACAAATGACAACTATAGGTTGATCAAGTCTTGCTCAGGACCCCGAAAAGCGTTGTTTACACAATCATGAAAAGAATCTTCCGTTTTGAATGCGGTGACTGCTCCCGTGGGCTCTCCACTGCAGGACCGTGACTTCTGCATCATCACCGTGCCCAAGACAGCTCCCGAGCCCCCGCTGCTGCAGGCCTTCCTCCGCGTGGCCCCACGGGGCAACAGCGTCCTGCCTCACGAGCTCTACGTGTGTCACCGCTCTGGGCTGATCAGGTGCGTTAGCATCCTGGCCTTGAGTGGAGTTTGCACTTTGGCACCCAATCAGAAAATACGAACATAATAACCATTACTCCAGTGATCAAACAGAGAGTTCTCGCTTCAAGTGGGTTAAAAATATAATCCACATTTTTATTATGTATTATTATCGGAGTGTTTCTTGAACGCAACTCCCACGTAAATTGAGAACCCTCCAATGTTGATTCAAAAGTCATAGATCGGAATCATACCTAAGTATTCGTGCACGATGTTGAAAGTGAAAAGCCTGCAAGCATGTGAAATACATGTCATTGGAAGTTGCTGGCAATACGCCCTGCCTGTTATCTCTGTCTCAGGACCTTCCAGGTCAGGGTAGCCCTGTCATCAGACAGACCTGCCATTGAGACTCTGTTGGAAACTCTCACTCTCCGTGAGTCCATCTTGGGGGACTTGGACATGTTCTACCAGGCCCAGCGAGACACAGTGAGTTTTCGGAGTTGTATTTTAAATGTGCAAAGTGCAAATGTATTCATTATGTGTATAAATTTATTTAATATAAGTCTGCTGTAATGTTAAGAACATTCCAGTTAGAATGGCAGCTCTTGTTTATTAACAAAACGAATGGCCTGAATAATTAAGAATCATTTTTGAAACGGTCTGCCTTTCTGGATAAGAATTAAATGTCCAATTAGGTTGATACTGCCAGCCGCTTTGCGGAGCGGCCCCTGCTTTGGCAGTCTAATTAATTTGCGGCTTTAATTAAAGCCAGTGAAACGGGTGGCAGAATTGCCCGTGTCACTGGCCGCCAGATGAAATCAGCTCGCACTCTGGTACGGAAATTGGATTTTCACCAAAAAGTGAAGCAATTAGTGAGTGAGAGGCCTGGTGGGGAGGTGGGCGGCAAGACCATAGGTGGTGCTTTCCTTGCTGGTGCTAATGGATGGGCCTCTGTCTGATAGGACGGAACACCTCTGCAGGCATTCCTGGCTCACATCCAGGGACAAGTCGTCGGGATAGTAATTATCAAGAACGAGGAGGTTTGACTAAATTATTTTCCCCATTCTCACATTTTTCCTCTCTTTTTTCTAGCCATCTGATAGCTAAACAGTTTACTTTAACACATTTACTTAGAGTTCTGAATGCTGTCTGTATATCTGTCTTTGTAACTAAATACTATTCACAGTAGCTTAGGACATTTTTCTTTTAGTTTAAATGTTGTGTATGTTAGCCTTCCTAAAAGAAAAGTTGGTTTGAAATAGAACAATATTGTTGTTTGCAGCCACCAATGCTGCTTTAACTCTCTCCTCACTCTCACTTCCTGTCCCAGGACGTTGAGTATATCCAGTCCCACTACAACGTCGAAAACTTCATATACTTCAGCTATCACCACCGTGAGGAGCATGGACGGCTCTGCCATTTTGTCCTCAACCCAATCTTCCAATGCTATGCTAGGCACTTCCTCAAGGAGGTACTGCGACTGGGCCAGAAGTCCTGCCTCTACTATCCCATCTATACCTGCAGCCAAAGTCCTGAGGTGAGAAGCCCACATCCTGGTGGGGTTTTGTCATGGGGTGACAACATTCTTCCCATACAAGGGTCTGTGACAGGTTTTGTGGCCACTGTGTCAGCTGCAACTTGTCCTGCTTGTTGCTTATGGCATCTATGAATGACCCTCCAGTAGTTTCAGAGTCACTAGGAGTCAAGGATAAGCAGGGGTGGGCAGGGCCAAGGCCCAAATACGGAGATGAACGCTGCTGGAATGACGCTGACGTGTGAATAGTAATCCAGGACTCTATTAGGGAGTTTAATTTTGCTGGACTCATGCTGAGTTGTGATCAGCCTTGGTCCTGGGATCCGTTAGTTAGAGGTGAATTTGACTGGAAGTGTAGCTCTTTATTACTAACCGGTGAGTACCTCTCATTGTGTGGTGAAAAAATCTGTATATAGTGAAAATCTCCTAGACCCAGCTGCTTCATCCCTTCCCTTAGCAGGACAGCATGTAACGGTAGGCAGCTCTTCCTTGCTTGTGTTTAACGAGCCGTTACCATGACCCTACAATTTCACCTTCTCTTGGCAGGATGCAGCATTCCCTGGATCCTCTCCAGATGTGGTGCTCAGCTGCATGGTTCCGGTTCGGCCACGCCGCCAGATCTTCTACCCCTTGGAGGAACTCGGCGCCAACGCACCTTCCAAGCAGATTACCATGGAGCGGGTGGGTGACCTCGCCAGCTAAGAGCCGAACGGGTGCCATAAGAAGCAGTGGCATTTAACCTTTAGTACAGTGGTTGAACACAGACTCTATCGAGTCTGTTGATTATGGCGTGTATGTGTTTTAAATCAAAGAGTGGAACACCTGTAGGGTGGGACCTTGTGCCTGCACTCTGAGGCCTGTACCTGCGAGGTTATCTCCAAAAAGAAAGATGATAGCAAAAAGAGTGTTTCTAAATGAACTGAACTGGTTTATAGTCGGGTATGAAAGAAATATGAGTAGCTTTTACTGAAGGTGGAGAATTTTTTTCTGCAGAGCATCAGTGCAGAGAACATAGTGATACCCCACACGCAGTACAATTGCAGGGTAGAATCCAATTACCATTCTGTTTGTACAATTCTCATTTAGGCTTCAGTGTGAGTCACATACTGACACATTTCTCGGCTACATTACCTGTTTAACTTTCACTACAACTGTTTAAATAAATTTATTATTTTTAAAAATATACATTCAGGTTATCAGTGCAAGATGCCACCACACATGCACTAATTTACGGGAAAATCTTGTGACTAAACTATACATTGTCCAACACGAGGGGGCGCTGTTTAGTAAAGCACAAGCTTAATGTGTTTCTGGCTACGGTATTGTAAGATGCCCGAATGCCGGACGGCTCAGACGATACGTAATGGTTAGAGAGAGTCATATCGAAAGGGTGCTAGATTTAAATAAGAGATTTTTTAACAGAAATCAGACAAGACCAGAAATAAATAACAAGATTATGCATACAGTAATACTAACAAATCGTTAGTCATGTTGAAGAAGATTTAATTCATGGAAGGCAATTCATTTTAATAGGGCTAAAGTAATGAAGCATTTGGAGGTAATTTAATCTGCAGTTATTAATAATGAAAATGACAGTTTTAAAGTTTATAATCTATCTTTTGTGGGGCACACCATCACATGACAGGGAAACTCCTCCATAACGGCACAGAAAGCCACTGCTCACTAAAGAAGCACATAATCAAAATATTGTAGACATCTCGTGATCATCAGCCCAGGCCGCTCAAAGTCCTCTGTCAGGCAGCGTACCTCCCCTTGATGATTCTCGTGCAGCATGCCTGGCCCCTGCTGCTTCCATTCCCCCCGCCAGCATGTCCTCTGTCATGTGCCATGGTGTCGCATCCACGGAAACCTGGTACAGCAGGCAGAGTGTAGCATCTGTTTTGAATGGGTGCAGAGAATATAGACAAAACCGCAAAGGGCTCAAACATCCACTTCAACCAGGTTCCCGCAGAACCCTAGGGCTGTGTTTTCCAACCCAGACAGTCCACATTTTTGCTCCCTCCCAGGTTCCAGTAAGGAGATAGGAGGGAGCAAAAACACAGCCTGTCTGGGGTCCCCAAGGACCGGAATGAGAAACACTGACCTAGGAAATATCTTGGTGGTCCTGAGCACGTCTGAAGAACACTAGATTACTGTGGTCTTAGAACATCATAAAGGAAGCATCCATCCATCCATCATCCATCTTCTAGCAGCATCCAGTAGTGGATGGCAGGCAGTTTGGAGCCTGTCCTAGGCAGTACAGGGCAGGAGGCAGGGGGCCACCCTCCACAGGAGCCCAGTGAAGAAGAAGAAACATTATCCAATCCATCCATCTTCTAACAGCTTATCCCAGTCAGGGGTGCAGGGAGAAGTAACATTAATTACTTTGAAATTTAGTTGACAGCCCTTTTAAGATTCAGTCAACAGACTTAATGTGTAAATGCACCACCGGCATGTTCATGTTTAAGTTTGAATGAGTGTGCTGAAGAGGTGATTGGCTAATTATTTTATTAAGTGATACATTAATACAATATAATGAATTATACACCTGTCATCTCCGTAGCATAAAAGCAATATCTGCTGATTTATAAATGTCAAAATATCCTACAAGTTAGTAATGACTGCAGTGAATATATATATAACCCCCTCATAGCGTAGCATCACAGTCGTGATCTATAGGTATCATAAGTATACTCAGTGGCTACTTTAATAGCCCCACCTGGCTAGTACTAGGTAGGACCCCCTTTGTCTCTAGAACCAATTTAATATTAGACAATTTGTGCTCTCAGAGATACTTTTATGCACACCAGTGATGTACTGAGCTGTTGCTTTTCTACTCATGGCCTTCCTGAGATTTTTAAACAGTCCGTTCCTCTCTGACCTCTCTCGGGAATTTTCAAGAACTGAATTGCTGTCGACTGGATGTTTGTTGTTTACTCTCTGTAAACTCTAGATCGTGTAATATATGGAAACCTCAGGAAGATGGTTGTTCCTGAGATGCTGGAAGCACCAGTAATCACACCACTTACTTAAATCTCGCATCTTAGCCGTTCTGATGCCTTGCAGCATAGTAATCGAACCTCCAGGACCTGCCTACGTGCTGCATGCACATATTCATCCTCAGCCAGACTCCATTCGGATGACCAGGCTGTTAGTGCTAACGAGCAGGTGTACCTAATAAACTTGCCCTGAGTGCACGCGCTCCACACCTCAGATTAGCAGATGCACCCGATTTTCACTGCTGTTCCACTCCAGAAGTCGTCATTCTGCCCTCACAGCAACCCAGGGGCCGCAAGGTTGTGAAGCAGATAAGAGCCATCAGGCCCTGTCCTGGCCTCCAGCTGTAAACCCCGGTGCCTATTGTCTGCTCATTAATTAAGTTTAGGCCACCTGTCCGCTGTCTGTCTTTGCTGTATCACATTACCAGCCGCATTAGTTTTACGTCTCACTAGCCATTGGGTTCATTTAAAGGATCCGAAAGCGCCTGGTTTCATAGATAGCAACACCTGCACAGGTACTACTGCACAAGGACGCTGTAATGCTGAGCCCCGGGGAGTCTCTACCACTCTGTTCTTTACCAGCTTTGTTTTCTTTTGTAAATGCGTTTCCTGTTAAACTCTGAATATGACAGAGTCGGTAAACCTGGAGGATGGACTGATGTTATCAGAAGTAGTTTGAAATAACCTTTTGTTCCTACTTGCTGATCTTTTTTTTTGTTCTGCTGATGTTGCTCTTATGGAGGTCAAGGCATTTTAGGTATTTCAGTGACAAATAAAAATGAATATGTGAAGGAAAGCAGCTACGTTTTGTGCTTTAAGTTTGTCTGTGATTAAAATCGGAAGTGTTTCCATCTCAGTTTATCTCAGCCTTTCTAACGACAAACACCAGGTCTACATGCATACGGAGCTGATTAGACCTTGCCCCAGGGGGCCACGATCTCTCCCCAGTATGGTGTGTTGTCGGCCCAGTCTGCCTGATTACTAACGCTCAAGGACCAGTCAGAGCAGCAAACTCTCTAATTTGCTGGTGCAGCCGGATAGCCCCTGGATTCACCGTAGGGGTTTCAAAGAAGTGAGATTCCCTCACAGACTCACTTCATCCATTTTCATGGTGTCCCTCACGTTAGGAACCTTTGGCATTTGGAAATGTCACCGTATGACATGAGGGACGGACGGCGGCCTCAGATGTTTCGCTGATGAGCTCAATGGCTGAAGCTCTTTCTGCGCTCAAGTGCGAGTCGTCTCTGGGTGCAAAGTGCACCCTGGGAGTGCCACTCTGTATTACGCACAGTGAAAAATGAACCTGTAGCAGAACACAAATGGCAACAAAAGTGTGTGAATGTTTCCAGTCCATTCAGTACCTGTCGTGGCATTTTTAGAACCTTTCTAGGGCCTTCATGTGAGATCAAAGGTGATTTCACTTGAAAAAAAGTGATGAATAAGTCTTATTTCTGTGTTATGGTGCCATTTATATCCTCACTCTGGTACCACGTTAATCCACATTTCTGTCTTTTCTTATCAGATGCCATATGCGTTGTACCACTTTAACAGAAAACTGACGATGGAGCCAAAAATAACCATCAACTCCAGGATTGTGGTCGTCGGAGCGTCAGACACTGGGATATCCTTTCTGGAGGCACTGTGCTTCTGGTATGTGTTTAATAAGCCTAGAGTCCAGAATGACAATGTATTATGACATTGGCATTTTCCTGCAGTCTTGGTTAAAATGTGTTCGGTAGGGAAACATAACATTGTGGCCCAAGTGTCCCCTGAAGGTGTAACAACCACTTGGACCAGTGGTCAGGACCTTGGACCATGGAACACATCTTAAGCGAAGGCCATAAGGGGAAGGGGGGGAGAAAGTCTGGTTGGTTTTGAAAAACTCAGATATAACCTTTTGTTGATTCCTAGGTAAGCTTTCCCACCAGAGTGTTTTTCAAAAGGGTGTGATTGGCACCATATGTATTTTCTTGTCAACTCATCAATTGCCACAGTTACCGCAAAATTACTATGCATGCTTAACATGTCCTACTCATTGCCATTGATTTGCCCAAAATGAAAAAGGACACAGTGTACTTTGAGAAGGGTCTTGGGACGCGGATGTGACCTGGGAAGAAGGAGCGATCAACACATTGCAGCACACTGTGCTGCTCGTGTTGCTCAAACAACAAAAACCCTCATCCCATCCAAACACCTCGAGACAGTAGCTGGCCGCCGGCTGGCCCCTGCGTGAGGAGGTGAGAATGAGGGTTAGGCTTTGGCAGGTGTGGCATTCAGCAGGCTGCCTCCGGCCCTTTAATTACTGCCACTCCGCGAGCCCCAGTCACGCATCCTCGCCGGAGCTGTGTTTGCCGAGGACTAATGATTTGACTAATGAGGCAGTTAGTATCCAGTCAGCTGATCGATGTGCCAGAGTTTAGACGGCGGGGGAGGAGCCCCCCCCAGCGACCCCTGCATCAATGCTGCTCCCAGGCCAAATGTCCTGTGGCCTCCCGTCGGTCTGGTGTCAACGGGACCCTCCATCAGTCTCCTCAGTCCCCTGCGGGTCACATTCAAAAGGGAGCAAATCTGGCAGACAGTGACAAATGGGGCCAGCAGTGCCCCCCATGCCTTATGGTTGGTTCCTGGTCACAATGGCTTGCTGTCATTGGCTGATAAGGGGAGTAATCCACTAGCTGGTGATTGGGTCAAGGCCAGACCCCCAGACACCATGGGAACTAAGTGCTGCAGCATAGTGGATTTATAAATACTGACTGACTGTTAACACTGACACTTAGTCAGTGTTACAGAGGAGCTGTAGTGCCATTATTTTATGACTATTGAAAAAGAATGAAAAAAGAGTGCAATGTTATATTGAATAATTGTAATAAACTTTGTCAGCAATTTTTAACTTAATGTTTAAGTGTTTGTTTTGGGCATAATCATCTTGCTGCTCACCTGCACCTTTATGCACCTTTATCTCAAACTGAAAACTGCGGATAAGCCTGTCACCAATGGCAACTTGGAGTAACAAGCTTTTAATGGCCAGAATCAATCATTTAAGGCGAGCAGACTTACGCGTTTTTCCAAGCGTGAAATGCACAGGCCTTTGTTGGGCATGAGCAATCATCCTTTCATTCCAGCCGGGCAGATAATGTCATGTAAGCAAACACAAAGGAGGTCGTCTACATCACAAGGGCTTTTCTTTTGCTCTCCTGGGGACTCGGGCACAATGGGGGCTGGGCTTCAGATAAGGAGAACTAAAAATATGCAACAAAAAGGTGCAATAAACGGAGTCTGGAAGCAAGTAGATTTAAACCTGCACCTTCAGAGTGGGTGTTCGTTCACAGGAGGTCCCTTTTCTGTAATCCCCACTGCACGCTGTCATCTGTTGCCCATCTCAACCACTGAGTTCCTGGCAACAGTTAATCTCCTCAGGGATCACACCCCAAGATGCGAGCTCACCTCCTCACCTGGTTCACCTACACATAGTACCGCAGTGTGGAAACATGGGAATCTGTAATAGCGAGCGCTGTAATAGCGAGCGCTGTAATAGCGAGCGCTGTAATAGTGAGCACTGTAATAGCGAGCGCTGTGATAGCGAGCGCTGTAATAGCGAGCGCTGTAATAGCGAGCACTGTGATAGCGAGCACTGTGATAGCGAGCACTGTAATAGGGAGCACTGTGCTGTTCAAATGCAAAAGAATTGTTCATTCTTGAGCCTTCATAGATTTCATCCATACTGTTTTAATATATTTTTAGTAAACTATTATATTTTAAAATAGTATTTTGTGAATTGTTCAGATATAAAATAAGTAAAATTGCAAATATTCCTCTTAGTGGCATATCTCATGATGATAATAACCTCACAGTTTGTTAATAACAAGGTGTGATGTGCAGTATGTTTGCGGGTGTATTTTAAAACGTGACTATACTGCAGACTTAGTACAACTTAGGAATTTGTTTATTTTCCTTCCCATTCCAGCTCACATCTCCAGTTTAACAACCTGACACTGATTTCCAAGCACGGCTACCCCGGCTGCCACGCTGATGACAATATGGAGTTTCTTGCCACGAGGTGTGATGCTCCTCAGCATTTATGGATTTATCCAGCATGAAAAATCTGTATATTTTTTGTTATAGTTTTTTTCTGAAGTTAATCTGAACCTGAACCCCTGTTATTTATCAGTATTTGAGCCATATCACCATTATTAAGAATGAGTTATATATAAATGAGATCTGTCAGAAGAGATTCAGATTAGCATTCAAACAGTGTGGCAGACCGCAAAACCCCTTTGCAGGAATTACACTGTGTGGCAAATCATCAGAGACATTCAGTCTCTGTGCTGTTAATGGGGTGGAGAGATGATTAGGGCCGCAGTTTGAGCATGGCTCTTGCGTCTGCCTTTATGCTCACAATCACAAGCTCACCTCACAGATATAACTTTAGTGATTTTTTTTCCCTGTATGATGATGTAGTGTTATATGTAGTGGGTGCTTTTACCTGAAGACTTTTAGCACTGAATTGTTTTTGCGGAATGCTTTAAGCACTGGGTGTGCACTTAGCCTTGTGCCCTGTGCTGCCCGCGATATGCTTCAGGCCGTCTTGCCACCCTGATAAGTATAAGCAAAGATGGATGAATAGTTGGATGAATACTTAAAATGTAATTTGGCTAAAGTATTAGAATTACATCATCCATCCATCCATCGATTCATCTTTAAACTGATTATTCAGGCTGTCAGTGGGCCGGGAGCCTAAATTAGCCTACATCATTTTATGCATCATTATTAATTGGCTATAACGACTAACGACAACAAATATACTCCACATCCATCTGTATTCCAGCTGGTTACCCATTTCAGGGTCATGGGGGGCATAGGGCTGTCCATCTAAGGGCACACAATCACACACATTGGGCAATTTAAAAACACTAGTTCCCCTACCTCTGTGTTTTCGGATACCAGGAAGAAACCCACAAAATGTAAGGCGAATGCGTAAGTGAATTCCAAACACACTGGGTAGGTTGGCGATTCGGACCTCCCATATGCATTTCCCAACTGTGTACATTGAGCAGGGTTGTGGGAGGAGCCTGAAGTCTCACCTAGGTAGCACAAGACACAAGTACACCCTGGATGGGATACCAGCCCATTGCAGGGCACACACACTCAGCCATTTAGCGATGCCAGTTGGTCTAAATGGTAATGGTGTGCCTGTACTCAGTCACAGCTACAGCAGCAGGGACCACGCCCAGATCTCGCTGCGATCCTGGGTGAATGTGGTGGAGGGCAAGATGGTTGGTCTCGACAGGGTTTCCAAGCATGTCAGAGTGTCTGCCGGTCAGTCGGTGCCCTACGACCAGCTGGTCCTGTGCACTGGGCAGCAATACCAGGTGAGTTGTCTCCCCTCATGAACAGCACCTGCCGTACTCCGGGGGTAGGGCAACAGCTAAGGCCCTCAGTTGGCCTGTAATGGTTTCCTATATTTTCTGAGCTTATATTTACAGAATGTATTCAATAATAATTGATACTTTATTGATCCCCATGGGGAAATTGTCTTTACGCCTCCCCCAACATTCTGTAGGTGAGAGGAAGCTGGCTGCGAAGGGCAGCCACCTATTGTGGTGCTCAGGGAGCTGGGGGTTAAGGGCCTTGCTCAAGGACCCACAGACGTGGCGAGGCCAGGCTCAAACTACCAACTTTCTGATCACAAGCGCGGAGGCTTAGCCCACTGAGCCACACGCTGCCCCCTTGGCAGTGAACCTGTGGATCCACATAAGAACAAATATATCGTGTGTGTATGTGTCATGTCCCTTATTTTATTTTACCGAGTAAAAACATAAAGGTGAATCTTCATGGCTTCAGATCTGCTCTTACTGCCAACCCGTCACATTGCCACCTGGATTTTATAACCGATGATAGCCAGTTTCTTCCCAAGTTCCTCTAATGTAATGTTAACATGTTCGGGTGGGTGAAAAGCGGGTAATTACATCAAACAGAAGGCAACAATGTCACTGATTTGATTAGCCCATTGTTTTTTCGCCAGTTTCCCCAGAAAGGCCTTAATTAGTATTTATTTACTTATTGATTATACTAAGCAAATCATTTGGAGAAATTATAGCCTGGTCATTAAATTGTAATCATTGGACATTAGACTTCCTGATGAAGGGTCAGTCTCAACACTTGTGCTCTGCTTCTGGGTGAAGAAAGGCTCTTGAAATTAAAGGAATAAGTTAAGATTGATTGGAGTGACCTGAACACTCTTGAAACGTTTAAACATTCAAAACACAATCCAATCTTGTGGGCTACATGGTGTGCTATGGTTAACATTGCTACAAACCTTAAAGAAATCATTCCTCATTAAAATTTCACAGTAATTGTACACATTTAACCAGTTTTAACATAGATTGACACTTATAACCATTCTAACAGATCCATAGGGACCACATCTTGTAATCAAGCCAGTTTAATTACAGGATCATTGTTCATGTAGGATAATTAATATCATGGCATATACAGGTTATAAAAAGGTGCACCCTTTTACAAAATGGCGTAAAACTGTTTGGCAGTCAAAGAAAATGTTTGAAGTTATTTATCTGGGGAGTAAGAGTACATCTCAGAACAACATTAACATTACAGTATATGCAAATGATCAGTAACTAAAAATTAAGAAGAATTTCTTCATTTCTACACAAAGGTACTGATACCTTGCTGGATGGCTAGAAGAACACCGCTTTAGTTCCCAAACCTCTCCTCAGCGGCACCTCGGTGCCACCTGAACCTTCCATGTACATGTTAAATTTAGAGTTAACTAACATGATTGAGGTATGGATAAGCCAAACGTGCATGGTTTGAGAGTGGTCAACAAACACGTGGGTGTATTGGATGGTTACTGGGGTGACATTTGGAGGGGTCTTGAAATGGCTAAGCTAACACACTTTGACAGACATAAAATCATAGTTTTCTATCAACATGAGGATCGTTTATACATAATTTTCTTCAACCGCACAAGACATTTGCACAATACTGTAGATGCCAATAGGCTTATGTAAAATGTTCAGTAAGTAAATAATCTAAACTCAGCAGTAGAGTGTTTTCATGTGTAAATCCTGTCTGTGCTGGTTCCCACTTAGGTTCCCTGTCCCACCAGTGTGGCAGACATCAGCCAGCCAGCTCCTAGTAGCCAGCTCAGCAGCCAGCCCAGGCAGAAGTACACGGGACCCATACCCTCCAACCTTTTTACCCCCAACGACCCTACAGACAGCCAGAGGGCCTATCGCTGGCTGCTGGCCAACTTCGTGGAACAGGAAGGTATGGGGAGCTGCACCTGAGCCAGGGCTCATGGCAAATCCGATCTCAATCAAGCCCGAGCCGATCGGAGGGAGGCTTTCCTCTGCCGCAGCCGGGCCCATCTGCTCATCCTGTGCGCAGGATCCTATTAGTTTAGTAGGACAAGGCGCCTGACTAATGAAAGCAATAACGTAATTAATAAGGCTCTGTGTTATTAGCTGATTAAACGATGAGATGAATTATTCCGTAATTATTGAACGCCTATTTATCAGTGTGTCTTAGGCTGTTAACCGTAGAGATACATGCAGCCCCTCCCTGCGGAATGAACCCAGCCAGCAGCACCTGTGGCCATGCTGGGGGCACGAGTGCCTCCCCGTCTGTGTGCCCCTCTGCATTTTGTTACCATCCCTTCAGATAGCTGTGGCGGGAGGTGTGCTTACTTATTGCACAGGACTGATTGCTACTTTTAGAAAGACTAATAAACTGGGTAATTCAGTGAAACACATACTGTATGAAGAGGAAAATACTGGTAGAATGGAAACACGGCTTTAACAAGTAGAAATGTAAAAGTGAATAGTGTTAATATGGCTACAGAGACATAAATGAGACGTAAAAGGGGTGCCTGTCCGTAGGTGCCTGAGCTTTTCCATAGTTAGCAGACCTGGATGTTAGCATTTGGGAATCAGAGTAGGCAGCCTGATGAAGGTAGCAGTAATCTGCAGTGCAGCAGCAGTATGTGGTTCAGGACCAAGGACAGCACTTCCACAGGGCTCTAGCAGCCAGTGGGCAGATCACACAATATGGACACGGGCTTTGAACAAGTTACAGGAGGTCCGTTTATCTCTTTTGTTTTTTAATTGTAATTATACCATTTTTCCAGTGTTATTCTATAAAAGGGTGTGTTCAAATGAGAACCAGACTGGATTTATTTGTAAATTTCAGGAGTTGCATTATAACATAATTTTTTTTTTATTCTGATGTAGAAATCTCAGTCAAAATATTGATAAATCATAAATTTTCTGAATTTCATATATTATTTTGTTTTTCAAATGTGTGGGCAGAGGTTTGTTGCAGCCTTTGCTGATTTTCATAAAGCGTTTGACTCAGTTGATAGAGTTGCCCTGTGGGACATCGTGAGACTTCCTGGGATCCCCCCCAAAGTTGCTGGATGTCATGGCCGGCTTGTATACTGGTACTCTGAGTGCTGTGCAGAGTGGTGGAAGAACCTATGCGTTCTTCCCAGTTGATTCTGTTTAATGCTTGCAAAGACTGGGTGTTGGTCCGGGTCATGGGGTCCAGCAGCCGTTGGTGAAGAAAGATTTACTGATCTTGACTTTGCCAGCGATGCTGTAATCTTGTCAATGGAGGCTCTGACTGGGCCTCTTGAGAGGCTGAATGAGGAGTCTGAGTGTCTGGGATTGTGGGTGTCCTGGATAAAAACCAAGATCCAGTAGTGTGTCTGTCTGCGCAGAGGATGTCGACCTTGTCAATAGATTCACTTACCTAGGCAGCAACAGTCATGTCTCTGGTGACTTTTCCTATGAAGTCAGGATTGGGAGAGCATGGGGGTCATGAGGTCGCTGGAAAGGGGTGTGTGGCACTCCCGATACTTTTTCAAGAGGAATCCTAGTGCTCCCTGTCTTACTGTATGGCTGTGAGGCGTGGACACTATCCAGTGTACTGAAACGAAGACTAGACTTCTTCGGTACTGTTTCTCTTCCTTGGGTACCACTGGTTAGACTTTGTGTCAAAGCGGGCGGTTGTTAGAGGAGTCCTGAATGAAGCACATTACCTGCATTGTGAGGGAGCATCAGTTACAGCACTATGGCAACGTTGTGTGATTCCCTGAGGGTGATCCGGCTTGCACGATCCTCATTGCTTAGGACCCAAGTGGCTGGACCAGACCAAGGGGATGCCCACATACTGTAACACCTGGCTGGGGCAGTTGGATGGCCATTTCCGGAGGGTGGGATTGGACAGCGTATCTGCCTGGGGGGTCACCAGCCGGGATCCTGAGGTGTTTCGTCAGGTGGTGGGTGCGGCAATGCACTGTATCAGCGCATGCTCCCCAAGCTGACCTGACCTGTTAAACATTCCAGTTTTCAGGAGAATTTTTTTTTTATTGCACTGTGCAAGGACACACCGTTTAACCAATCACAGGAAGCTCATGTGACATCACTCGCTCAGGACCTGCCATGAGTCAGGGCTGGTACTCCCACACCTTGTCATGCACAACATGGTAACAGAAAGACAAACTGATACAGGTTGGAAGGGCATGATATCACTATGGGAAAAGGACACAGGTTTATTTTATTTATAACTTAAGATAATGGGCCTATTATGTTACTGATAAACCACAACGGCCCATCTGTCTGAGGATTTATAGGTTTAAGGGGGCTTTGCAGAATGTACTGTGCTCACTGACAATTAGGGAAAGAAACAATTGGTTCATTTCGTTTGTCACTGAAGACATTTTATGCGTCTTTGGACCCCATCGAGGAAATGATTGAAGGCGGGAGCCAGGGTTCCAATAAGCGAATGAGACATGACCAGCCGCCGCTCACACGGCGGAGTGGTCAGGAGATAGGCTGGTGTCCAATTAGAGGCCATCGCTTCTGAAAATGCCATTAGAGCGGGAGAGAACAAAGGACCGGGAGCACAGCCGCAGCTGGGCTGGAGAGCGCTCTCCTGATATAATGAACGGCCGAAGAAAGGCAGCGGAGGGGCGCACACTCGCTGTTATCTGCCGCATGGCAGTCTTTGTCGCCAGCCTTTATTCTGTGCTCATGAATACGGGGGAAGCCACAAAGACCTTTATAAACAAGCGCACAAAGGCGGGAAACGGGCCACTCATAATGCCGGGCGCGTCCTTCATTCCAGGTTCCGGGGTCCCTCGGACATCAGGCATGGCTCTGGGTTTAATTTTCACCCACTTTCAGAGGGAAAACAAGGACGAGTTGGATGAAAATTATTTGTAAACTTGCATATGTACCAAAGTAATGTCCATTAAATTAAAAAATGAACACGTGGAAACATTACAGAACCTTGCTGGATTTCTTAGGGTGGAAGGGATTATGAGGGGAATGCAGGCATTAAATTAGGATACTTTAATGATCAGAGCTCTAATTAGGGAAGGTGTGCGACAGAGTAATCATGTTTCTTTAGTGCCGAGAGATGTTTCCGAGGCTCAGGGCATCAGAGAGGACTCGCCGTGTTGTGGCCGGAACATGTTGCTAATTGCATCAGAGTCTTCTCTCCAGCTGTGTCCTTTGCAAAAACTCTGCTCTGCACCTGTCGCTCCCTTGCAGATGACGCAGTGGTTTATGGTAACACCATAGACACCTACACCTGTGTGGAGGCGCTGCTCCGCCTAGGGGTCAGCGGCTCTCGGATCCACCTGGTCCAGCTTCCTGCTAATTCCCCTGTGTCCTGTTTTAACGACCCTGCGGTTGAGGAGGCTGTGGCAGAGGCAGTGACAGAGAAGGGGATCACCATCCACAGAAACTGTCAGCTGGCACAGATTAATGACGGACAGGACCATCAACCAATCACATTGCTGTCTTTCACAACTGACAGTGATACCCTCAGGCTGAAATGTGCGGTAAGTTACTGACACTTTTATCGTATAGTACTAGGAAAATGTATGTTAGGATAGTTTGCATGGTACGTTTTGCACATACATCCCCAGACAGGGCACTGTGCAGCACTGAGTGTGTCTCTAAACGCTCAAAGAAAAGTACACTACAGGAAGGGCCATTTTGGGGTTAGCTGTACAAAAACTTTTTTATTGTTTGTTTTGTATGTAACATATTTTCTGGCATTTTAATGAAAACACTCATGACTGTTTCCCTACAGTTTCGTGTTCAATGTTCAGAGTACTCATAGTTTATATTATGACATTTGTTTTCTAAATTTGGTAATTTTTTAATGATGAACTAGATTCCTAACCTGGACAGTCACTCAGAAAACCTGAAATGAACACAAAATTTATTATGAAGCATAAAGAAAATAAATACATACCCTGTTGCTTTGTAGTAACTCTGGACTTGAATGGTTGTAATAGTTTTCTGTTTCTGTTTTGGTAGGTGTTTATGAACTTCTCGTGGAAAGCGGTGGATTATGACGCATTCAGGGCCATTAATGATGCCGGTTTAGTGTATGACAGTGGGCTGGTGATCGATACCTCCTTCCACACTAATGACCCATCTATCTGGGCAGCTGGACCCCTCACCAAGTTTGCCCGGCGCTTCCATGCCGGAATGTGGACACATGCCAATTTTAGCTCCAAAGAGGTGGGCGCCCAACTGGCCGCTGCACTGCTGCCTTTCTTTGACCCCACCCTGGAGCCTCTCACCAGCCCCACCGACGACCAGGACCGCCTCGTGCCCATCTACACCAAAGCCAAGATACAAGGTCCGCACCCAATCTCCAACACTCTGCTGTTACCTTGCCTAAGCTTGCATGGCTCCTCCCTGCTCAAAGTTGCCCTGTTTCCTGCGTGTCAAAAGTCACGTTAGTGGTGAAAGGTGCAAAACCACTCAGCTGGACCCAGCAGCAACATAAAAAAAATCTTTGAATCCATGACCCTGACATTTTAATAGTCTGTCAGACCAGTAACTGAAACTCTGACACCATCAGTTAAATCTCACTGATCCATTTCACTTTTGGGCATTGTTCTGCAAACTAATGAAATAAGAAACAGGTTAGCAAATTCGCCATTGAGCAAAAACAATACAAACACTTCCCAAATACTAGATACCAATAAAAAATGCTTTGGGCTGATCTATCACAACAATTAGATGACTTTTCAATACAAATAGTGTGGTGTACAGTTGCTAATTGTTAAAATCATGCAGAAATTCCATCCCAATTTCATTTCAGCAGACATCCTTAATACATTCGCGGGTACATAGGAATCCTTTTTAATTTCTAAGCTTTTATGTTAGTGCTTTGTTGTTACAATTTGGAACAAGGACTGCTTTTAAAAATCTTAGGTATTTAGTGAACTGCAGTAATCTTATAGATTAGGATGCGATTGACTAAACGTTCCTGTGTAAACAGGTGGGAGGTTGCCAGAAGGATACAGTTATCTGCATGCCTCAAAACCGACCATCTGTACTCCATTAGCGCCACAGATGCTGTCAGACAAACATGTAGGTGCCGTTTCTGCAATAATATTGTCAGGAGCTGGTTGGGCTGCATTAAATGAGTTTTGTGTGTGAGGTTCGCTGCTTTATTATTACACCAGTACTTTTGAAGTATAGTGTTTGTCTAAGTGCAGTGATATATTTGGTTCATATATCTAACTTAATTAGCTTTTAGCTAATATTAGCTGTTACTAATGGAATACAACAAAAAAAATTATGGCCATTTTGTCAATTTTCTGTACTAGGTAAACACTATCCAGTGCTCAGTGTGGCTTTGCTGTTAACTCAGACTTTTCTTTAGGGTCGGGAGATGATAACTGGGACAGCAGGAGCTGGTAGTTACTTCCGTCTCTTCGTGAACCAGTATGGTGTGGTAGAATCGATCACTTGCCTCTCTCTGAAACCAATCCCAGTCTTTAACTACCTTTACCTGTATGGGAAGCATGAACTGCTACTGAATCGACTCTGTGATCGCTTCGATGAGGGTCTGATCCGGGATTTTTACAGGTACAGTAATAATGATTATGAATTCGCCATACTGTATTTTACAGGAGATCAAAATTTCTGTATTATAATTTCATATTCATTTGAAATTTCATGGTGGCTTGGTGGGTAATGATATTGCCTTAGTTCTTTAAGGTTTGGGGGGTTAAAATCCTCTATGAAGTTTGCATGTTCTTCCTGTGGCAGGCTTATCTCCTCTTACTACTTTAGCTTACATGTGCAGTTCAATAAACATGCAGTTAGACTAATGGGTGTCTGTAAATTGACTACAGGTTATGAATATGTGTTTGTGCCCAGCCTTGTGCCCTGTGCTACCTGGGATAGCCTGCTGGCCATGTGACCATAAGCTGGGTAAACAGGCGCTTGAAGAATGAATACTAAAATGTGATTTTATATGTTATTTTGGTAGCACAATCATTTTAAGTATTTCACATGATCTCAGTCTCTTGAAAAATATTTTAAAGTGGATGTGTGAAGATAAATTTCTACCAGCCGTGCCAGCTGATGTATGTGCAAAATTTAATAATCTAGTAAAATATGCTCAACTGAACACTATCACATCAACATATGGTATTCTTGGTACAGGTCCAGAGAATTGCTACATTAAATTGCTATCTCTGATTCCAGTCTTTCTCTTAAAAGGCCTGAAAAATCTTGACCTATTACCTATATTTAGTATGGTTACAATATAATGGCTTTTGTATCTAAACTGTTGTTTGTGTTGGTCAAGTATAGGTCATATTTATCAATGAACTGTGTACTCCTGTCACTTCCCATCTTTTAAACCAGAACTACATCAGATTCAGGTATTTCCAATAACCAATGCCATGGCTGAAACTGTGAAGGACAGCCATTGGTAAGAAGGACAGGCAGTGTAGGAAATAATGCACACAGACAAAGCGTTTAGTATCAAGCACAAGCATACAAGCACTTTCAGCATCCTCGTATGTTTCCCTTTGTCTTCTTTTCTAATATTTAACCATTAAACGTCTGACCCTGCCATGTGGAGACAGTTTGAGTCACCCCATCAAACAACTGTCAGCCTTTCCCAAATCAGTGTTAATGGGATATTTAAATTTGGATTCCTCATTGCGCCATGCCATGGTGCTGAATGTGGATGTGATTATTGAATGTTTAGGATATCAGTTAAAGTGATAGATTGAAAATGCAATTGTGATGGGTCGTTAAATGGACAAATGGCTTAACGTGCTCGAGGCCTTATGCCAGCTGAATTAATGGTTTATGCATTGATGTTGTGTGGCTGGGAGGGAAAAGCACAGAAGTAACATAAAAGTAGCCTTATGGCTTCTGTTATTCTTTATGAAAGCATCTGAAGAAGCTACTAGGGTTTTTCAGTAATGTTTGGGCTTGTTTTTTTTTTTACTGTGTTTTGTAGCTATTTTGAAGAACCATGGTGCCTAGCAATTTTCCATGACCGCTTTGCAGATTTTGAAGAGGAAGTTCGGCAGATAATGGAATCCACAAAGGTCCAGGTCTGTTTCCTGTTCATATCCCAAGCAAAACATTTAAGAGACTAGTCACTTTTTTATGAGTCACAAGGTGAATGGAGTATTATTAAAGGGCTGAACTGAGGCCATCTAAGAGAAGGTATCCATTGTAGTTTTAGTAATTTTAGTGAGGTATATCTGATTCTATCATCTTAAGAAAACTGATTTCAAAAGTGTAGTCAAAGGGTCTAACCTGTCTTTGTCTTTATCTGGTTCTGTATAGGGAGAAGAGGATCTGCTTTCTATTCCAGACCTAGTCCAAAGAATAGCTGATGAAAAGCTGTGGTTTTCAGGGGACCCCACAATGTATCTCAAGAACGTGTTTGAGAAAAGTGATGGCTTTTCCATGCTGAAGAGAAGCTTGTTGAATTATCTAAAGTACAACAGATACCATTTGCCCATGTATGCTCATGCAGGGTTCCTGTAGCAGGTTAAATCAAAGCTGAATCTTAATTTTCACTGTCCTTTATCTATTAAATGTGGTTTTATTTCTCATATTTTTTCATGCAGATATACCCTGCATGTCATATGCAATTAATTAATGTTGATCAGCTCTTATCTGTAATCTTAAAGTAAGTTTGTTTACTTTATGATTTTTAAATAGTATTAGAGTTTAAATAGCATTACTGCTGCTAGTGTAACTAGCAACTAGCTGCAGGTATAACTGCAGCTATAGTAAAATTGAACTAATCATCTAAAATCTGTATTAGATTCAAAGGCAGAGGACAGCTGTTCAAGCTTGCCTGAGTAAAATCTTCATTTAATAAACACTGCTGTCTAAATCTGGCAGCCATGTGGCATGTATTTGTTCATATGTTAACAACCATTCATTGATTTTTGTGATTAAGACACCTGGATGGTATTGTACATATTTATTGTTAACTTCATTGTGATAGTTGTTTAACCCAGTTGGCTTGCATTCAGTTCCATACAGGACGCAAAACAGTTCGGAACTGGAGATGGATGGAAGCTAAGGAACAAATATTTTTTTAAAAAAATTAACGAATTTAGGCTTCGATTGTGTAATAAGCATAAAAACGGCCCTGTACGTTAGTTTTTCTCCCAGCGCAGTATCGTTTTAAGTACATGGAGTTATTCGATCCGCTGCTCAGCGTGGCTCCCCGCAATGCCGATAAGGTCTGTATGAAAGTGGGTAGCGTATACACTGCTTGGGAGGCAGCTGTATGCTAATGAGCGCAAATCTTCAGTTCATCTCCTGGGCGGTAACACACTCCACTGAACAAATAGGCGGACACGCGTCCCAAACAGACACTTTTCAATCCAGGCGCAAAGTAGCCTGTGCAAACGAAGGAGAAAGAACGATTGTTAACTGTCGCAAAATCTGTTCTAGATGTTATTATCGATAAGAAATATGATATGCAAAAATGAATCCAACTTTCGTGACACGAAATATTTATACGTATGCTGACAGGGATTTTCCAAGCTAATCGTCTTTTTATGTGTCGTTTCCTTTACGAACACAAGTGCCAAATAACTAGTGTTAAATTGTTTAATTCTAGAAGTGCACACAAACAGGTTTGAGTCGGCTGGCTTTTAAATTTACTTTAGTGTCATCGTTATTTTGTGCGGACCAGAGACCAATATAAACCTTAATCTAAGCAAGATTGCTTTATAGAAAAAAATATTCCACCGAAAACCTGAGCGCGCGTTCGGTGAATTGACAGAGGTCAACAGTGCCTACATCAATTCATTCCGCTCTGACAACCATTCATTATAACAGTTTTGGCTTCTAGTGAAAGGTATTCAAACCGTTTTTAGCTTTGTCGATTCTGAATTCAAAGTATAATAGCCTTAAATATGGAAATATAGCGTCAAATTGACATGTTAACAATTTTAATGAGCACTTTTGCTTGAATGGTATTGAAGGAACCAAGCTAGACATCTTTAGATATCTTAAAATGACTGTTTTAATAGTTTTTTTTTTTTTTTTTTGTCTAGTAGGCCTAACTTCTCAGGATTGTAGCAAAATAAATTTTAATTTTGAACTGCCCGGCGAACAGTTAAAACCGAATAATAATAATAATAATAATGAAAATTTAACCCTGAAAGTTATGACACATCCCACAATGAAATTTAACGGCTGTGCTGACGGAGTTTACGAACATCTATTGTATTTTTTAGGTTGTATTATGCCATAATGCACCAGACGGATTTTTCTGTAGACTAATTTTCCAACCGTGAAATACCAAACAGGTTAAGTTCCCTTCTTCGAAGTGTAGAAGAACTTCAAACGACAGGTACTATCACCAGTTCATTCTGTGGAAAGAAAGCGCGATTTAAAGCATGGAAGTTTTAATGGGGGCATAATCGTGGTCTTTTGCATATGGTCTGCTTTGTTCGGAGCATTGATTACACCCAGCACGTGTCTATCTTTTGGACAGATTGCCGTAGAGTCTTATTTCACCGTGGCCAATTTCCTTTTCAGAAACCAAGGGGATTCATCTTGGCCACATGGCTATTGTGATGTAAAACCAGGAGCCGTTCTTGTTATTCATGTATGCGTAAGATGACTGATTTATTACCCAAGAGTTAAAATGACGAATGCTGCACGTCGAAATCTTCGCCTCATTTTAGGATTTAATTTCTACATGCTTATGGCCTCACATATAATTTACAGATCAATGTGATTCATAAACAAGACATTGTGCCTGTAAATGAGAATTTATAAAAAACAACTAAGCATTTAACATGTTTAGTAGGCTACATTGCAGTCGTAATGCATCATCTAACAACTTGGCCTACATTTGTGCCAGAAATCGATTATTTGTGGATCTCCGTGACATTTATTTCAGAAAGATTTTGAAAAAATAAGCCAGGATTGTGTGTGCATACACAAAAATCTAGGCCTATAAAAATATACATGTTTATATAAACTGAGAATAGAATAGTTTTAGTTTTATACTTAAAAAAACTTTTATTTACAAAAATAAAGTGTGACATATAATACTAGAAAAAATTCAAGTGTTTTGCGCACAAATGTACATTATTCGTGCACATTATTATTATTGTTATTATTGTTGTTGTTGTTATTGGTGTTTAAAATAATGTTTCTTTGGTGTCTGATTATACTGATACACTGGCAATCAGGAAAGACTCACGAAGCATGGCACGTGTTCATTTCAATAGAAACCCATCAGACCGTTAAAAGAAGAGGATCTCGACGTGTGCCTCCATCGGGGAAAGCACGAAACGCATTGCAATACAATAAACCACAGGTACATCTGCTTAGTTATCTAAAGACCCTCCTCCGGTTCCCCCCGGAACCAAGGTTTTCTACCCTCCCACTCGCAAATCCATAGGGATCTTAGTGCGGTCTGATTGGTTGGGGATGTGACAACAAGGAGAGAGAACAATGGCATCATTTTGCCTTAAAAAAGAGTGCAGCTATGCTTTGGAGACGAACGCATTTTAGGAGAGGAACATAGTGGAGGATACAAGTCGGAGTGAAAGTTCAAGTTCCTCTGTCACCCCTGCACCTGGAGCTGACTTTTAAAGTGCCTTTTTTGAATAGCGAAGATGCCAAAAGGTTTTCTGGTAAAAAGAAATAAGAAAACGACGCCGGTGTCTTACAGGATCCGGTCTGATGAAGAGAGTCAAGACGCAAGACAAGTCTCACAGTCTCACACAGATGCACATCCATCTGTATCCCTCGCACCCAGTTCCGGACGGTTTGTATCAGCATCGCTAATTAATGGAGCAAATACGCCAGTCTCAAGGCAGGATTCAAAACCTATTCAGTTTGGCAACCCAGAGGTTGTATATCAAACGCTTTACAGCCCTACCCGACCCGTCAGTAAGGAACACGAGAAAACATACTGTGAGGGACGCTTCAGACTTGGCTCTCCAGTCTCCGCTGAATCCTTTCCGACACCCGCAGTAGTCAGCACGTTAGATCACCTTCTGTTCGCTCCAATGGACTTGAAAATCGGCAGCAGTAACAGCAACCGCAACGACACCACTAACATCACCACCGGAAACCCCATCAAAAGATTGTCATCTGACACTGAACGCAAGAGCAAGCCTGTATCCAAGAAACCCAAAGCGATCAGGAAGCTGCACTTTGAAGATGAGGTCACCACTTCACCAGTACTTGGACTGAGAATCAAAGAAGGACCGATCGACCAAAAACCTAGGACGCAGTCAAACGTTGGAAACCAGCCTTTAGGAGAATTTATCTGTCAGCTCTGCAGGGAAGCATATGCCGATCCATTCTCCTTAGCCCAGCACAAGTGCTCCAGGATAGTCAGGGTGGAGTATAGATGCCCCGAGTGTGACAAGGTGTTCAGCTGTCCCGCAAACCTGGCTTCCCACAGACGCTGGCACAAACCGAAACCCGTAAACGCAACCAAATCCGAGATGTCTAGGGTCGCCTCTGATGACAAAGCCGGCCCAGAAGAAGTCAAGGACATGGCAGCTGAGATAGGAAGTCACAGGGACACGCCCAGTCCCGGTTTGTCGGAATCGGGGTCAGAAGATGGTCTGTATGATTGTCACCACTGCCGGAAAAAGTTTAAGCGTCAAGCGTATCTGAAGAAGCACCTTATGGGTCACCAGCTGAATAAAATGAACGAGGACAACGCTGTGCAAGTTGCGGAGGATGGGGAGAAGCCGAAAGAAGGTGCATCTTCGGAGGACAGCCAAAGCCAAGCACCACTGAACCTGAGTTCTCAGGAGTGCTACCCGTGCCCAGTGTGTGGAGAGACATTGACCAGCAGGATCGGCCAGGAAAAACACCTCCGTCTGCTGCATCCGTCCCAGATTTTCCCCTGCAAATATTGCCCGTCTACTTTCTATAGCTCACCGGGGCTTACTCGGCACATCAACAAATGCCACCCTTCGGAAAACAGGCAAGTGATCATTCTTCAAATGCCCGTGCGCCCTGCTTGCTAGAAAAAGAGAAAAGAAGAAGAAAAAAGATGAAAAGTAGTGCCTTTAACTTACAAAAAAATGTCACGGGTTTTTTTTTTGGCCAGTAAGAACCCTTCTAAACACATCAGAGTTCCCCTGGCGATCGTATACTTTTTTCATTACAGCCACTCAGTGACTTTTTTTCTGGTACATTGGATGGTTTATTTTCAGACTTCCGCGTAGCGTGTGAAAAAGTAAACGTTTAGGACCTCTATATTATTATATACTAGCTTCTAGACCTAAGAAAGGGGTATTTTAGGTGCCGCATACCTGTTGTTATAAAAAGATTTTTATTTCACAGGTTGTAAATCACTTTATTAGCTTTATTATAGCTTGTGGGTCAGTTGACATTCAGTTGTAGATTTGTCTGGAGGCAAATCTCATTGCAATGATTTTTAAGCATTCCCTTATAGTGTAGCCATAAATGCCTTTGATTATAGTCGGTTTACATATTAGAAACTTTGCTTCATAACTGCCTTAAAAAGTTGAACTCTAAGTAATGCTTGCAACTGATTATATATCGTTTATTTTAGTAAGTTTAATTTTTATTATTTAAAAGTATTTCAATATATGTATTTTGACAATGGATGATATTTATTTATCAATTGATTTATTTATCCAGGTTGTGTTTGTAAGTTATTCTCTGTTTAATTTCGTGAGTAATTATAATTATTTGATTTGCAAATGTTTTTGTCATATTTATGATTTTATTTATTTATTTTGTGTATATTTGTTGTGGATAATGTTTAAATGTCTACTGGAAACCTTATACATACACTATTATACGTACATCTCTTAGACGCAATCATTTTCTATATACAAGTTATTTTCGTAAACTTCAGCTTTTATAGTGCTTCTTCAATGGCATTCTTTTAAACGTGTTTACCATATATTCAAATAAAGAAATCTGAACTGAATTGACTTTCTTTTGTATGGAATTAATTCTGAGGTTGTCATCGGAGAATGGACGAATTGCATATTTTAAATGGTACCGTTGTTCTTTTTTCAACTGAATATAATTTAAAATTATTAGTAGGCCTACTTGTAAAAATGAGTTGCCAGTGCATATTCAGGATGTAGGCCCTACTGTTTGATATATCCTAAGAAGGCCGATAACAAACCTTGCAGAGAAATTATCGCAAATGTCTGTAATAAAATAATGAATTGCTGTGGATGCACGAAATAATAAGGAATCGGGATAAGTGCAATAGTTGTAAATTACACGCAATTCATTCAAAAGGAATACAATATTTATCAATAGTGAATTTTTTATGTGAAAAATAAATAAAATAAACTGAGAAGTGCATA